>RXID01015206.1:0-36784 GCA_005019695.1 Trichopus zeylanicus subsp. travancoricus
CCACATCATTCTCATTTAATTGTTGCTGCACTTGCCCTACTTGCTCTTGATATTTTTAAGCCTATTGTTGGTGACACAGGAAACCATTTTGGTGCACCAGACCTGCTGATGGATGAAGATGCACCAGCTAATTTCTTTGACGAGTAAAGATATGCCATGTCATCATCATCATGTAACAGTTGCTCATGTTCATCTCTTACCTGGAGATAGCCAAGGGATAGTTATAAAATAAAACACAATATCTTTACCAAAGAAGAAATATAACGCAGCATTGAAATTAACAATGACATATTAGGCAAAAATTTGTCAAGAAAAAGCACCATTAAATCTCAGATAAGTAGAGCAGGTCCCAATCAATAACCTTATTGAATGTACTTCTGGGGAAGAACTGCTGCTTCATCAAGAGGTATACAAAACAGAATGTTCAATAGTAATGCTAGACGTTAAAATCTTTCATTAAGGTTATTTATTCTTTCCAATTTTTTGGTATCTATTGGGCTAGGGGCTCTCCAAAATGTGCATTTGAATCATCTATTTTCAAGTGAAGATAATATATTTTGTGTAAATTTACAAAGTAAAATAGCGGCTGCTTAATGCTTATCAGTGAAGGCAGTGGTCTATAGGCCATAATACTAGGTTATGATGGCATAGGTTTCTTGATTTGTGAAAAACTCAATACAAAAATGACCACTAACTTCTGCAAAGTAGTTCAACTTATGGATCCCTGAGTATGTGACTAACTAGATGCTATCGAGTCCATATATGTTTGGCCAGAGATGAGTTATAAATTCTAATTGTCTCAAAAATGATTTGCAATAAGCCCCTAATAATTCTATTTTTGTTTTCTGGATTCAAATAGTAAGACTGCCTTCCATTTTCACCTTCAAGGTCCCATCACCATCTCCAGACCAACATTAGCTTTCCCAATCCTGATTCTCAATTATACCTGAATGGGAAGAAAGTGTCAATTAAGAAGCACACCTTCTGGACACGCGCAGTCAACCTAGTCATTCTACACTCTATCCAAATTTCGGCTGCTAATCTGTGAGGAAAATCACAATTTTGGGTAAATATGAAGGAAACAAGAACAAAATATAATTGCAGAGATGAACATATTCTAAAAAATCCAAAGAACTTGAGAGAAAAGGAATGGGTAACTGCCTGCGGACACAGAGCCGAACTACCTTACTTTGTGTGACAACCAAATCTGTAACAAGGTACCGCTGAAACCAATCCATTCTGAACTAATTTGCTCATAGAAATGAAGAGACCTTGACATGCACAAGAAAATATGAGGAAAACTATGGGCCACAACAGGATAAGTATATGCCTCCATATAAAATCAATTTCCACTAGCTGTGACAACAACATATCACATGAAGTGCCAGCTATTGCCACACCCAGTTTTTAAAATTGAGGAATTTCTAGTAATTACAAACACCTATAAGTGATGACATATTGTCAATAAAAATAATCAACAACCCAAACACTGGATACAGCAGAATCAAGCTCCTGATACTTCTTGGCTCTTTTTTCCACTCTGTAGAAAACATCTTAACAATGCTGGAATATCATGTATAACAAAACTGAATATTGGCATTATGCAAGCTGTTCTCTGCCAGTCATCACAAGCCTGAGTCCAACATCTTTGTGATGTACAAATATATAAGAACAGCTTGATTATAGACTAGTCCTCCTTTCCATAGAAACTCCACACTATATGACAAAGAAGAGACCTCAACTTTATGTTTCAAAAGAACAAGGATTGATGGCTGTATTTTATAATATAGTCAATAGTTCTTGAAATGTCTAACCCGTCCTGCAGTCCTGGTAAAGAGAATTCCAGAAGGCAATTAGGAATGCCAGAGTCTATCCATTATCATTGAATTTCAAAATTGGGCTCTGAGTTCATAGGGTGATGCTTTCAAGAGTAAGGCCAATACCCTTACAATCCGATAAAACCCAGTTTTGGAAGTAGCCATGACCATTTTGTTTATGTTTTTCAAGCCATACCATATTGATGCAAATGATGTACTCCATCTACACCCTTTCTTATCTTTTCATCTAACAACATCCAATTACTTACCAGCCTATAAAAAATAAAATGGAATCTTTTATTTTTCCTTCATTGTTCACATGACCTAGAATTTACCTTATTTCAATGTTGTAAAGGATCATTAACACACCGGGCATGGAGACAATGAATATGGATTTTTGAGTTCCCTTGAACTTCTCTACAGTACTTCCTTCCAAAATTAGCAAGAACAAATAGAATAGTGGAATGCGTTACACCTTTGAGGTCAGCTTATCTAAGGTAGGGTAAGCAGCAATCTCTAATTCAGAAGTCCGTGCATCAAGGAAGCTGGAAACCCCTTCTAAAGCAACTTCTAGCGCTCGGAACTCAAATGGAGATTCTACAAATAACATAAAATCAAATCAGTCATCATTGAAGGATTTGATTACCTTTATACGATGGAAAAGGCGATTTGGGAACCACCAAGTGCAAACACCACTTCCAACTTGCAATAAATTATGAGGCATGATGGTATAAAAGAAGTCATATCTTCGCCATAATTTTGGACATAACTTTTGTGCTCCAAGTTTACATGAATTAGGAAAAGGAAATTAGCCCATAACATGTAAGACCTTGCTCTCTCTTTCAGGAATAAAATATATATCAATTTCTTGTTACTTGGATCAAGGTGGAGCTTATTGCTGACACTGAGGTTCTAGAATCCCTGCACCCTATGGAGGGATAGTTTTATACTCTTATAATCTCATCTCTTAATTAGAATGAGTAAGGCACAAAATGCAATCTGACAAGCTTATACTAGCAAGTTAATCCATAGACTAGTCTAACGCAATTTGAAAAGATTTCAGAATTTCAAAGAAACTAATTCACATGCAGCATACCATCTTCTTCGCCATTTTCGTGATCATGCTGACCACTGAAGTTCGCCCTTGCTTTCCCTTGCCCTTGCTGACCAACATTCGCAGGCGGCAAGTGGCTCCGGAGCTCCTCCACGATTGGGATAACATTCTCCTCCTGAGGATCTCTAAGCAACACCTACTCCAAGCCCACGCAAACACTATCCTAATAATCCAAATTCAGAACAGTTCTCCACTTATATGGTTTAGTTCCGTCGCACCGTGACATGACACTAATTTCGATCTTAAAAATTTATATAATTTTAAATCTGAAATTCTGATATTATTTATTGAAAAAAAATATCGAACCAAAATAATATAATGGATCGAACACCAAACTATCTCAAAAATTTAAATTTATAAAATATGTATATTTTCACTGTATATATTAAATTTTATTTATTTAATATTTAATATAAGACTAATTTATTACTATTCACGTTATAAGAGAGAGAATCGAGAATTCTAAGATCCCGAGCGTGGATCTGGACCCGGTGCATAATCGCATCCTTGTCTGCGTCCAGAACCTTCTCATCCCCGGAAGAATCGAGCAGAATCCAGCTCCTCGCCGCTGCGGCCTTCTTCTTGGCCACCTGGCTCACTTCCACTGCCGCCGCCGCGGCGTCCCGAGCCACGTCACCGGCGAAATTCCTCTTGTTAGGGTCTGTATGGAAGTGCTTTACGATTCTAAGTTTGGGTGGGGAAGGAGGCGGGCATGGATGGTGATGTATGCTGATCGAGGAGGAGGAGGAGGAGGAGGAGGAAGAGCACGTTGACGGCGGCAATGTTTTTTTTCCGAGTTTGTCGCGAGGAAACTGTTTGAGGCGAATTTACGAAAAATTAACTGCTGTTATTATTATTTAAAAATTATTTATTTTATTTTATAATTTTTTAAGAATTAAAACAATTAAAATATTTTTAAACAATATTTTTAAATCGATTTTATTAATTAAAATTAATATAAAAAATTAAATTATTCTCATTTGATTTTAACTTAAATTACTATTCGATTAATATACAAAATAATTATTTTAATTTAATTTTTATGAAAAATTGATTATTCGATTTTATCAAAATTAAAATATAATTAAAATCAAAATTTAAATTTTAAAATCTAATTTTATCAAATCAATTATTTGATAATTATATATTTAATTTAATATTAAAACAAAACAAAACAAAATATTTATTTTTAAATATTTTAAATTAATATATTTTTTATAAAATTATAATATAATATAAGTAATTTTGTAATAATAACAAAATAAATAATTTTTCGTATATATAACCAGATAATTATTAAAATTATTAAAATTATAATAATAATTATCATCATTATAATCATCATCATTATTAGCGTTGCTGCTTGTGGAGTTTGGTGTCCATTTATAGCATTTTTTTAAAAAATATTTAATTGATTAAAAATACATGAAAATAATTATTTTTAAACTATGCGGAAATAATTTTTCCATAGCTAATTAACTTTTGTTCTTTTATGTGCAAAAATAAAAAATAATTTTTATTTTCATATTTTTACATAAGTAAACTTAAAAAATAAATACAATAATTTTTTAAATAATAATAATAACAACAACAATAATCTTATATAATAATACTATAATTAAAAAATAAATATTTTTATAAAAAATAAATTAATAATTATATTTTAAAAAATATATTTTCGCATAATTAAATATTAAAAAAAAAGTCACTTTTGACGACTTCTAATAATAAATCAAAAATAAAGAAAATAATTTCTTACCTTTTGCATTCACCTTCGAATAATCAAATAGATTGGGACATTGATACTTTTTAATTATTATTTATTAAAAACAACTCAAATGCTCCCTAGATTTTTTCTATTTTGGATTTGTTTGTGAGAATCCCAAATATTAAATTTGGGTATGGAACGAGTGGGAACATAGCATTAAATTAAGATTAAGCCGGTTAACTGGTGCCAAGTCAACTTCTGAGCCTGTCGGATCAAGCCCAAATGCATTTTCATCGTGGCTTAGCTAGTTGAAACCCGGACTAAACTCGGCCAACAAATCACTATATAATATCAATATTCGTCCCAGAGCTTTGTTAAGCCAACCACTTGCCAACTACTCAATTGACAATTTACATAACCCAACCGCTTGAAGTTCTCCGAGTTCTAATATCTATCGTCTTCTTTGTCATTTTCACTTAAGAAAAGCTAACTCGATTGTTAGACGAAAATCATCATAGTACCTTATTGTTTTTCTCTCATTAATTTTGATTTTGTATAGAAATAGAGAACTACGTCGAGTAATTGATTATGAATATCACGTATGAATTACTCTTTTGTTATTATTAGTTCGCAATTTATTTATTTATTTATTTAGTTTGTTTTAGGGAGAATCCCATCCCATGTTAGAACATCTTAAAATAAAGAGGAAATAAAAATGCTGCGACCCGAACTTAAAATTAAAGAAAAATGACTGCTGTGAGTCGATGCAGCGGTCGATTAAGCGGTCACCAAAAAGCATGGCATGCAATATTTTTTTTTTCCGCTAATGGTTGAGGTCGTTTTCCCTTCGGAGGGCTTTTCCCTCGCTTTGAAAACCAAGAAAATATAAAATTAAAAGGCAACCCTCCGAAACTTTCTCGTAATTAACAAGAAAACAAGCAACTCGATCAACCTCCTCCCGTTCGAATCTCGATCTCCACCGTCATCATCCTCATCATCATTCACGGGAGAAATCTCGAAACCCTAGCCCTAACCCGAGGCCTCCCGGAAATGCTCGTTGCCTCCGCGGCAGGGGATCACAGAGCGGAGCAGACCCCGGCAATCCATGCGGCAGCGTCTCAATCGCCCAAGGGCCTTCATCATCGCCCTCCTCTGCGTCTCCGTCGTTGCTCCCGTCGTCTTCTTGTACACTGAGATCGTCGATTTCACTCCATCCCTCGGTATCTAATCCATCTCGATCCTATATTCACTTGTGTCTGTTTGGTTTCTCCGCGCTAGATTAGCGATTTCTCTCGCGCAGCGAACAAGGATTTCTTCGACGATGTCCCCGGCATCGCCAGGAATTTGCCGCCAGCAGTATGTTCTCAATTCCATTTCTTCAGTTTTAGTTTTGTCCCTTTTTGATCTGATTTTGTGGTATAGTGGATTGAGAAGTTGCTTTTTTCGGCTTATATTAATGTAGAAGGTATCTACTGGTGCTCTGAAGGTCAACTCGATAGAGGAGGTTGGTGCCTCTTTTTACTGATGACGTTCCATGGATTTGTATTTGTTGTTGGTGGTTGTTCTTTCTATGATTTTAATTGAATGCTAAATTTTTTGAAATTGGTTGTCATTGTTGTCTGCGTTGTTGGAGCTTAGGACTTAGGAGATGGATTAAAAGAGCCCGAAAGAACTGTTTTGGAGGACAAGGATCTGGGCAACCTTGGCAGTAGTGGTAATGCTTCTTCTAAGCATGACACCAACTTTGATGACAAATCCGATCCAGGTGATTAGTCTTCTACTGATGTTACATTTTCATTTTAAATTTTCGCTGCCTGTGACATAGTTTGATATTATTCGCTCTGCTTCAAAGGTGCTCGTCATGGTAATAGTGTACGTGGAAAGCTACAGAAGCAAAATGGTGCAGCTTCTAGTGATAAAAAGGTATAATCTCCCGTTTGGGTATTCTTGATTAATGTTTGTTCTGTATCTAGTTCAACTTAGCACATTTGTCTGTACTTTTGCTCTGCTGGTATCTGTCTAGCTTAAAGCTTCACTAAAGGCATTTGACTCTGGTTTTATTCAGAACAGTTCTGTTAACGTTGATATGTGCACTTACATCAAAAACTCTATGGAGATTTGATATAGGGAAGCAATGTAAATTGCCAAGAGGAAGTTAAACTAAGAAGAGTTTTGGTTTTCCACTTAGTGTCATTTTTCAGGGAAAACACATAGGCCTTTCGGAGGATCCGCATTTCTTGGTGAAGACTTGATTATCTAGATGTGTGATCTGTTACTAATTTGCATGGTAATATTATTACCTTTTACATATCTAGGGATGCTTATCCTGCTTTACTATACTTTCTACCATTGGGTATTGACCTTGGGTGTTGTGATCTGGTGGTTGCTCTCCCTTGCGGTTGTCCTCTCTTAGCTTTCTTCCCCACCAAATTTAAGTCAAGAAATCCACCATAACATGTGCCCCATACTTGGATGTCTGATTGTAACCCCACTGCTCTATCATCTGTGCTTGGACTTTTTTTTTCTTTTTTTGGATTTAATGTATGAAAAAAGTATACTTGCATACTCAGCCCGCTGTGGAACAAAGAAGATTTACTTGACTGGATCCTTTATGACTAGAACCCTGTTGTAGTGATCCTGTCAGATACTTATTTTTGTTTCATGATAGAATATATTCAAGAACATGAAAGCGATTTTGTGCTTGATTTGATCATGTCATTGTACAGATACAAGCAATAGCTGATGGAACAAAAGTTGAGGAAATAACTGGTGGCTCCCATTCTCAGCCAGTTACTTACGAGAAGGTAAGAACATTGGAAGATATGCTAATCATGGCCAAAGCTTACTTGGGTATTGCCCCGCCAAATAGCAATTCCCATTTGGTGAGAGAGCTGAAGCTACGTATAAAAGAGATTGAAAGAATAGTTAGTCATGCTAGCAAAGACTCAGATTTGTCTAGAAGGTAATAGTTCTTCTGTATGCCATATTGTGGAAAATTAAAGTTAAAACTGGGATTGTATCCTCTTAGTTATCTGGACCTGAGAACTTTTCTTCCTATTGACTCTGAAAAACCATACAGTGCTTTGCAGAAAATGAGAGCCACAGAAGCTACTTTGTCCAAAGCCAACAAGGCCTACCCTGATTGCTCAGCTATGGTATCAAAGTTGCATGCCATGACTGATAATGTTGAAGAACAACTCCATGCGCAGAGAAATCATGCTTCATATCTTACTCAGTTAGCTGCTAGGACCTTCCCTAAAGGTCTTCATTGTCTTTCTATGCGACTTATTGGCGAGTACTTTGCTCTGCAGCCAGAGGAGCGCGAGCATTCTGATAGATATAATGTGCAGAATCCAAAATTGTATCACTATGCAATATTTTCTGACAATGTATTAGCATGTGCAGTGGTCGTGAATTCTACCATCTCAAAATCTGAGGTGAGAGTTTCTACCATTTATTTTGTCTTTGCGATTTTCCCTTGCCCCCTGGGTATACTTTTAAAAGTACAATGAAATAGATAATAGATGTCCTACAGGCTCAACACTTCAGTAAGCAATTTTAGTTGTCTGACAAAGTAGTTCCTTTAGGCGTATCTTGTCTGGAACTGTCAAGAAACTCCTTTATCACTTGACAATTAATTCGTTGTAATTGGTTACTTTTGTTTTTCTATCTGAATTTTCTGTCTTTTTCATCTTTTGCAGGAACCTGATAAGATTGTCTTTCATATAGTAACTGATTCTCTTAATTTTCCTACGATGAAGATGTGGTTTTTGATGAACCCCCCTGGTCAAGCTACAGTTCAGATAGAGAACTTGGATGATTTTAAATGGTTACCACCTGATTTCAGTAAAATGTTTAAACAGTCAAGTGTCCAAGACCCAAGATATTCTTCAGCCCTCAACCATCTTCGTTTTTATCTGCCAGATGTCTTTCCTTCTCTGAGTAAGGTTTTACTTTTGGACCATGATGTAGTGGTGCAGAGGGATCTGCGAGGTTTGTGGGATGTAGATTTGAAAGGTAAAGTAAATGGAGCTGTTGAAACTTGTAGAGGGGAGTCATCTCGTCGTCTTGAATCACTTGTTGACTTCTCTGATCCAATCCTTGCAAAGAACTTTGATCCCAAAAAATGTGTGTGGGCATTCGGAATGAATATCTTTGATCTACGAGCATGGCGGAGACAAGGTTTAACGAAATTGTACCACAAATGGCTTCAAGAGGTGAGCGACACTCTTTGTGTTCTGTTAGTAACTCTTTCTGTTTGCATCAATATATACTCATACTTTGGGGTCTTATTAGCTTCTGCTAACTATTTGTCAATATGTGATAGATAACAGCCTATGCTACCCTTGATTATTGACTATAGTTAGCACAAGAATTTAACATTGAATGCTTTGAGCCATTTAACCTTAGCAAGCCTCCTTGAGCTTCAGATTGTGACTATAATTAATTTCTTGGAAGACCAATCTAATTTGTGGAGCTAATATACACTTGTTAATAGTGCTGCCCCTGTGTTTATAATGGTGCTGCCCTGTGTTTATAGTTTTCTACAGTTTTAACTGGGGTGTAAATGGGTTTCAGTAGATGCTTATGTAGAGACATTTGAACGTGTGAGAAAATGTAAGAAGCTTCATGAGCATGTAGAGAATTGAGTGCTTTCATTTTTTTCCCCTGTCGGAATAGTAGCGAAATTAAGTCTAGGTCTGGAACTGTTGAAGGCTGTGATAAGTGGAATGCAATGTACGTCAAATGTCTACACTAAGGGCTACGCTTGGGTTCTAAAAGTAGGGAATCAAGTTTCGACCGTTAATCGTCTGTATGACTTGTATTTCTTGCGGTTGCAGGGAAAAAGGAAGCAGCTATGGAAGGCAGGAAGTTTGCCAGTTGGTCAGCTTGTCTTCTATAACCAAACAGTGGCTCTTGACCGGCGGTGGCACGTGCTTGGTCTTGGTCTCAAATCAAGTGTAGGAAGGAACGAGGTTGAGAGGGGAGCAGTGATACACTATGATGGGATCATGAAACCATGGCTCGATATTGCCATTCCAAAGTACAAAGGTGACTGGACCAAGTTTGTCGATTACAGCAATCCATACTTGCAACAATGCAACATTCATAAATAATCACAATTGGATTCCGGTGGTGATGAGCTCCCTCTACCTTGCTGCTAATCCTTTGCATTTTTTTTTTCATAAAGTAACAGTCTGTAGTTCTTTTTCCAAGCAGCAGCTAAAATCTCAATAGCTAAGCAATTCTTTTGACAGACACTATAAAGCTAAATAAGACTTTTCGTAGCTTTTTTTGCCAGTCCGATTTGTTACTCTGTTTCCATGTTATCCTCGTGATTTCTGTACTATTATGACACTCTTCCGGTTATGAAAATTGTGATAACGCGGACTACAGTTCTGACCTCCGGATGATGTGTACACGTGGAAGCTTTCGATTGGGTTGGTAAGGATGAGGTTTTTGAGGCCATATCCAATCTTGTGGCGCACAGCCACTGATACCTCCAATAATTTTGCCTGTCCACCCTAAATCAAATGAAATAAACTAGTTTCGTTGCTATCGCCAAACAACCAGGACACAACTGCACTTCCTTCTCTCCTCTCTTCTCGAGGACAAACAATGGCCGCCATCTCCAGTTCCACCTCGATCATTGCCCGCAGCGCCGCCTTGCCAAAAGGGGCGGTGGCGGGTCGTGTCTCCTCCTCGCCGGTCATAGGTGAACCTCAATCATAGTTCCATATCGAGCACGTTTGAATTCATGCATTACTTAGTAGTAGCCCCTCCTGACTTGTACAGGTCTGCCTCAAATTGGAGCAAGGGGTAGTAGAGTGAGATGCTCACTGGAGACAAAGGCGAAGGCGGCAAACCCGGGAACGGCCGCGGCTTTGTTCCCAGCGGCAGGGGTGATGAGCGTGTCAAACCCGGTGCTGGCGCTGGTGGATGAGAGGATGACCACGGAGGGCACAGGACTAAGCCTGGGCGTGAGCAACAACCTGTTGGGCTGGATCCTCCTCGGCGTGTTTGCTCTCATTTGGGCTCTCTATTTCGTGTATACCTCCACCCTCGAGGAGGATGAGGAGTCAGGCCTCTCCCTTTAAGCGTCTGGATGCGTCTTCCTGTTGTGTTTTGAGATGTGAAGGAACTTGCTTATTTGGTACATCAACAAATTGTATGCACTCAATTTCCTTTTGCAAATCTCATTTTTGTTCATAAATAATACAAATAGGAGTAACACGCTGCCACGAGGAAAAAAACCTAGAAAATAAGAACAGAACACCACGCCCGAAAGCTTAAAACAGATCAAATATCTTAAACAACATCCAACCTTAAAGAATGGATTTTTGCATATGGCATAAGAGCTAACTGGTTGTTCAAAAGTAGATGGATGTATAGATAAATTTTTTTTTTCCTTATTTTCAACACACTTTCAAAAATGATTAGAAATAATTTATTTTTAACATTTCTTTGAATGAAAAATATTTTTTAAAAGTATACTTATTTTTATATAAAATATACTTTGTAAAAAATATATATTATTATTGTATATGAGGTTATTAATATTATTATAATTTAAAATATCAATAGACTCACTTCTAAATGTTTTTTTTTGAAAAAAATATATATATATAAGTAAAATTTAGTTTATTTTTTATTTTTAAATCAGAAGTGCTCAAAAATAAATTGACTTTCAAAAAAATTACTTCTGAGCAATTAAACAACAAAAATCAAAGGAAATGATTTTATTTTTAATCACTTATTCTCATTTCTTTCCAATCAAATTGAGCCATAGCTTGCTTAAGACTTGTTATATTATAAGGCTTTGGGCTTAAGTATGAATAAACTCAGCTCATACAGTTTTAAATTGTTACGCTAGTGGACTCACGAAGCTAATAACGAATAATTCATTTTGAAAAGAGACATTACAACATAAATTATCGTTAGAAAATAATTATCGTGGAGGAATATCAATTTGATTGGAACAAACTCGAGCTCAAAAACTCAAATTGTTTTATAAAAAGAATCGAACTCCAGTTGGAATTAACTCGGTCAATTTTAGCTCAAGAATTTTTATAATTTTAAAATTATATCATAAAAATATTATATAGTTTACGTTTAAGTACTAATTCTGATATTATAATTGATGTAATTTTTTAATTTAAATATTATCATATTAATGGATCATTTTAATATTAAAATATTTAAGAATTATTTTAATATAAAATTAATTAAAAAGAATTGTTTAATTTTAAAATTGAGCTCCACTCAGTTTCCTAGTGCTCGGCTGCTCGAGCTCGGAGCTCTATGTCCCATGTTTTGAGATCAGGATCAGGTTGTTTCAAAATTATTTTTTTATTGTAAAATTAATATTTTATTATTTTATATTATTATTAAATTAAATTATTAAAATCTTAATTTTAATAAAAAAAATATTAATTTATAAAAATAATTTACTAGTATTAATATTGAATTTGACCTTGACTCCCAGTCAAATAGCCACTATTGGCTGTGCTGGACTCAAAGCTGGAGTAGATGATGCTGAGGCGGAGTCGGTTCGAGCTCGGTTGTTACACCGCTATTCTTGCGATAAGAAACCAGTCCACCGGAGACAAATGGAATTGCGAAACTGGCCTCTGGATAAAGGCAGAGGGCGACTCGTCCATTTACAGATTTGCCGCTGAAAGTCTTCTTAGACAGTCAGAATATAGTGAAAATCAGGGGGCTCTTTGTAATGTTTGAAAAAGGTCAAGTGACGTTCTTTGCAAATAGCAGAAAATATCGGGAGTCACATGCAAATGAAGACTGGTAGCAACGAAAAAGACGGGTTTTTTAAATACTGACAAAGTACATGGAGTTTTCTGAAAATATGCCGATAAAATATCCATTTTGCTCCCCGTTTGTAAAGCCCTAACCCTACCTAAAAGAGGAGGAAGAAGAACCGGCAGAGGAAGAGCCGATGCGGCCATGGACTTCGCGGAACTGGAGGCAATTGAGGGCCTCCGATGGCCGTGGAACTCGTGGCCGCCGACGGCCTCTGCCGCCGCAGACCTCGTCGTCCCCACCAGCGCCCTCTTTACTCCACTGATGCCCCTGGCCGACCTCCCCCTCCTCCCCTACGAGCCACTCCGCTGCTCCTCCTGCGCCGCCGCACTCAATCCCTACGCCCGCGTAGAATACCGCTCCGCCTTCTGGGCCTGCCCCCTCTGCCTCCGCCGCAACCCCTTCCCCCGCTCCTACGCTGGCATCGCCGAGCACAACCTCCCCGCCGAGCTTTTCCCCACCCACAGCACCGTCGAATATCTCCTCTCTTCTTCTCCGACGGACGGCCCCGCGTTTGTGTTCGTGGTGGATGCATGCACGGAGCCGGCCGAGCTCCGGGCTCTGAAAAATGAGGTCTTGCATGTGGTGGCGCAACTGCCGGAAAACGCGATGGTTGGGCTGGTTTCCTTTGGCGCTATGATTTGGGTGCATGATATTGGATTTAGCGAGTGTTCCAAGGTGGTGGTTTTATGTGGCAATCGCGAGCTTAGTTCAGAGAAGGTAATCAATGAATCCTTGCTTGTTTTGTACTGGATTATGGATTCTATTGCTGTTCTTCTGTTACAGAGTTTACTTGTGAAATGTCATGGATAAAAGGATGAACTAGATGCTGAGAAATTATATTGCCTTTTTTAGCACTGAGAATTTAGGTTGCTCCAGTGCTTTGTTGCTAGATCAAGTATTTACTTCGTTCTGGTGGTCAAGAAAATGGATGGAATCATATAAGCTTGCAGATTGGGCTTTCAAAACACGAACCTTGACTGAAGGTTGAGTTAATAATATTCTATGAGTGATGCTGAAGTTTCAATAGTTTAGAACTCTTATTAATTTGCTGTGATGTTCAACTTACTTTTCTTAATCTTGATTTAGTGCTATCTACGTTCAAATTACCTGAACTTTTCTATCTGCTTTCTTCAGATCCAAGAACTGTTAGGCATATCTCACCCTCAACATTGCAAATTAGGAACACCAAAATCTGTTTGGAATCAAGGTTTTCTCCTTCCAATTTCAGAATGCGAGTTCAATCTCACCACAGCAATTGAAGAACTAAATTCGTTTGATCCATTACATGGTTGGCGCCCTGAAAGGGCCACTGGTTCAGCTATTTCGGCAGCAGTTGCTATTCTGGAAGGTTGTTCTCCTAATTCTGGTGGTCGAGTCATGGTTTTCACCTCTGGTCCAGCAACGGTTGGCCCAGGGATGATTGCAGAGACTGATCTGAGCAAATCTATTCGCACCCACAGAGATCTTGTAAATGGTGATGCACCTTTTACTGGGCAAGCCCAAAGGTTTTATAAACAATTGGCTCAAAGATTATCCAAGAGTTCTGTCGCACTTGATCTTTTTGCTTGCTCTCTAGATCAGGTTGGTGCTGCTGAGCTAAAATTTCCAGTCGAGAGCTCTGGTGGCTTCATGATTTTGACTGAGTCATTTGAGTTTGAGCAGTTCAAAAAGTGTTTGAGACACATTTTTAAACATGAAGGCACTAACCACCTTAATATAAATTTTGATGCAACAATTGAGCTAGTGACCACGAAAGAGGTAAAGATCTGCGGGGCCTTGGGTGCTTGCATGTCTCTTCGGAAAAAGAACATCTCTGTTAGTGAGAAAGAAGTTGGCCAGGGCGGCACAAACTCGTGGAAGATGAGTACATTAAATCGTAAAACATGCCTAGCTTTCATTTTTCAAGTAAGCACTGATCAAGATGTGGATCCACCAACTGTATTCTTCATTCAGTTCATCACGCGCTACCGCCATGGAAATGGTGGGCTCCGATTGAGAGTAACTACTGCTGCAAGAAGATGGGTTGTTCCCCGGTCACCAGAGATTGCTGCTGGTTTTGATCAAGAAGCAGCAGCTGCAGTCATGGCTAGGCTAGCTATTCACAGGGCTCAAGATTACCATGCCCGAGATGTCATCAGATGGTTGGACAAGATGTTAATTCGCTTCTGTTCTAAGTTCGGCGAGTATATTGCAGAGGATCCATCTTCTTTCTGTTTGTCCTCTAATTTCTCCCTCTACCCCCAGTTCATGTATTATCTAAGGAGGTCTCAGTTTATTGATGTCTTCAACAGCACCCCAGATGAGACTGCGTTCTTTAGGCTAGTGCTTAACAGGGAAGGTGTTGTTGGATCTCTTATAATGATTCAACCCACTCTTTTCCAGTACTCATTTGATGGCCCGCCTATTCCAGTTATGCTTGACATCAGCTCAGTCAGCCCAGATGTTATTTTGCTCTTTGATTCCTACTTCCATGTGGTGATTCACTATGGTTCGAAGATTGCACAGTGGAGGAAACTTGGGTATCACAAGGATCCAAACAATGAGAACCTTCGGAAACTACTGGAAGCACCGGAGATTGATGCAGAGACCCTATTCGAAGAGCGGATTCCAGTACCCAAGCTCATTAAGTGTGATCAGCATGGAAGTCAGGCAAGGTTCTTGCTAGCAAAGTTGAATCCGTCTTCTACACAGAACACGCAGCAGGCCAATGGGTCCGAAATCGTATTTACAGATGATGTGAGCTTGCAAGTTTTTGTAGACCATTTGCAGGCTTTGGCTGTTCAGAGGTGATGAAGCACTGCACCAGGTTGGCTGTATATGAGTTTTGGCATTTCAATTTTTTTCTCTGATAAAATTCTCTCGTTTTGTAGTTGTTATTGTATATTGCCTTTTTCCGAATGAGGTAGGATGAGTCTGCTTGAATCCGATATGTCGTGTAATTGCATTGCTGTATGTTGTAAATTTTTCCTTGTTATCACATATAATTAATTGATGAAGGTCTATGTGCGGAGATTTTCTGTTGGTGATTTTGAAATGTGATTTCAGTGTAAACATAGTTTTGTTAGTTTTTTGAGCTTTTTAATAAGGAACCATTTTCTTTATCCTGAATTTATAAAAAATTATTTATCTTATCACTATTAACAAAAAATTATTTATTTTATATAATAAGTTTGTAAAAATTATTTTGATAAAAATATTTTAAAAATATTTTATTTTAGATTGATTTTTCAATTAAAGTTAATATAAAAATTTAAATTATTTTCTTTTGATTATAGTTTAAATAAATATTAAATTGATAAAAAAATATTTTATTTGGGATCAATTGTCCGATTTTATGAAATTTAAAATTTAAAATTTTTTTAGTCAAATCAATTGTTTGATAATTATGAATTGGTTATTCGAAATAAAATTAAATGAAAATAATTTAGGCTTTTATGTTAATTTAATTAATTAAATTAAATTAAATTAAAATATTTGTTAAATATTTTAATGGATGTAATTTTTTGTAAATTTATAGTATAAAATAAATAAATTTTTATTAATAGTGATAATGTAAATAATTTTCATAAATTCACAATAAGTTAAGTGATTATTCATTAAAAATTTTAATTTTAAAAATCGATTGCTTTCGGATTTCAAGCTAGGCTCGAGTCAGAACTGATAGGAAGGCCCAAATCGAAAGTTGACGGTCCACAGTACGGCTTGGTTGGCATGCACGGATTTGAGAACGGCTTTTGTTTAGAAATTCAAACCAAAACTAATATGTTTTGACCAAAATGTAGCGTTTGGTTCAAGACCAAAATCAGGATCAAAGACTAATAAATTATTTTTATAAACTAATATTTGTTTTATCAACATTAATTTTATAATAATTTAAAATATAATTTTTTTATTTTTTTATAATAATTTAATTTAATAATGATGTAAAATAAATAATATTAATTTTATATAAAAAAATAATTTTAAAAAATACTAATTTTAGCCCTGATTCTGAAATTTCAATTCAGTTAAAACCTTAAATGGAGCTCATTTGGCCGCACGACAGCCATGAAGTTCTCCATGCGTTCTGAGAAAATCATTGAATAGTTCTTTGACATGTTGTCAACAGTTTCATTTTTTTCTTACGGCCGAACTGACTCATGTTTTCTAAAATAATTTAGTTGTGTTATCTGATTCAAATTTTTATTGTTATAATCCACATTTTAATTACAAGACGAGTATATGTCTTGGGATCCGAACTTCGCGTTTGGCACTAGATCAACGTGCTGCCTGACCAATATATTTCTCTCGCTGTGAGATCCAAGTCGCAATCCCGAACCACGACAACAAAGATTTATGTAGGCGCCCACCGAATAATTCCTTGGCATGATATTTGAACACAAAAAAGGTTGTTCTACATGGTAAGAGATAAATAGAATCGAAGAAAATACAGGAACCAACCAAAAACTAAAAAGGCAGAGAAACAAAAGCTCGTATTTTATTATTTGGTACACAAAATATTTTGCAGACTCTGGGTAAGAGAAGTACTATATGGTGCTTTCTCATCATTGTATTGGTGCGAACATCTATGCAGCAGATTTGATCTCAGTTTTTCCCTGTAACCCAAAAAAGAGAGAATGAATTGCTTGTGGAACATGGATATGGTATATGATTCAAAGAAAACTAAGAAGCCAGCACTGTTTGCAATTCTAATCAATTTACTACCAACCTTAGACACAGGATTCTTCCGAATTTTCCTCGTCGGGCTTCTCATAGTGACAAATTCCTCAGCGGAAGTAGGGTGAATACCAACTGTGGCATCAAAATCTGCCTTTGTTAATCCAGCTTTAACAGCAATTGCAATGCCCTGAAAACCATTGCAGAACTCGCATAGTGGACTGCAGGCTATGAACAAGTAGATAAACAAAAGGTTCCTGTCCGAAAAGATGAAAACCTGTATAATCTCTGGAGCATCTTCCCCACACATGTGCACTCCCAAAACTATGTTTGTGTTTGCACAAACAATCACTTTCATCAGCACACGATCAGGAAGGCCAGATAGAGTTGCTTTCAAAGGCATGAAGTTAGCTGTGAAAACATCTACATCCCCATATTTTTGAATTGCCTGAATTGTTTTGGGACATCTAAGCAAACACAAAAATAATTCAGAATAATCTTGGATGTTGGATAATGTATCACCTGCTCTTCAGTGAGGCCCACTTGTCCAATTGGAGGCTGAGAAAACACAGCAGATGGCACCAGTCTATCATAAATACCAAAACCAAACAGATTTAAGTTTCAGATGATGTGAACAGCTGTATTTTTAAGTCAAAGCAATTATAAGATTACCATGATTTATAGCCATGTCATGCTATATGACCATAAAAATGATGACATATATGGGTTGCTCAATCTCAGCCATGGACACTAAGCATTCATTTCAAAAAACTAATAGGTTTTAGAGCTGTAATAAGGCATCAGGAGAAAAATAAGTAACATTCCTATAATGTCAATTTTCAGTAGCACAGTTTGTTGCAGAAGAAACAGTTCAGTGAAGGATACACACACCTGTAATCTGGTTTTGTGGGTTCATTGACAAACACAGTTTTTGCAAATGCCATTCCTTCCATCAGTGCAACTGGAGTCAAGTTTATCCGATCAGTGACATCTCCAACGGCCCATATGGAGTCAACTGATGTTCGGGAGTATTCGTCAACCTGGACAATTATATAACAATAGAAGCCACTTAAAAAGATCAATGTGAATAAGAATCCTATAGTAGTTTCTGAGAGAGTATTGCAACAAACTAGCAAAATCTTATTTACCAATATTGCTCCATTTTGGGCTAACTTGACTCCAACCTCCTCCAGTCCCAAATCCTGCAGTACATTTAGCAGCAAACTAAGATTAGCATGTAACAGATGAAATCAGCTATCCATAATTTTAATCAGGAAAGAAGAACCAAAAAGAGTAGATAATAAGAAACCTTTGTGTTTGGTCTTCGACCAGTTGCAAACATCACATGTGAAAAACCATCTACTGTCTCTTTGTTAGTTTTCAGTGACAGTAAGCCATCTGATGACTTAAGAATAGCCTGTGGAGACTCCTCTGTGTGGAACTCTATACCCCTCAGAGACATCTGCTCAGCAACAAAGACTCTAATCTGCATCTCCAGAAGTGTCCAAAGGGTAAACAATGCCAGCTAAGTATTTGCATATTAATGAACAGTTGATATTGTTTTACTTTACTCACCTCCTCATCAAACCCTCTAAGCACTTTCTTCTGTCGGACAAAAACATGGACATCACTTTTCAAACCATTGAAGATCCCAGCAAATTCCAAAGCAATGTACCCACCTCCAACAATAGCTAACTTTTCAGGTTTTGACGGCAAATCTAATGCAGCATCTGAATCAATGGCATACTCCTTTCCAGGAATGTCTGGAAGAAATGGCCGTCCACCAACTGATATAAGTATATGCCTAGCTGAGTAGAGTTTCCCATCCACTTCAACAGTATGAGGATCAACTATCTGCAACAAATTGGGGCATAGATTAAAACATTTTTGCAACAACTTGCAGAGACCATGTTGTAGAAAACCTTCAAAGAATTTTAACCTGTCATGAAAACATCATCCAACCTTTCCACGACCTTCAATTAACGTAACTCCAGCATTATTCAGAACATTTTTGTAAATCCCGGTAAGGCGTTGCAACTCGGCATTTTTGTTGGCCATTAGAATGCTCCAGTCATGCTTGGGATCAGCATCATACATCCATCCAAAGCCATGACTCTCTTCAAACTCATGTGAATATATGGATGAATAGACGAGCAATTTCTTGGGTACACATCCACGAAGCACACAACTGTATTGAAAAAAGGGAAATATATAGTTTCCATATAAAATGAACATGGATCAGAATTTAAACAAGAAAAAATGAATGTATGGCCAGGAAGGCAGGAAATACATGAAAATAATACAAATAATGATTATTGAAAAGTAAAGCCGCTAGGTTGCAGTCAGTGACTCTAGAAAAATTTCAGGATACACACAAGTTGAAGCCTGCAAAAGAATCAATTCTCATGAGGGCTAAAAGTATGAGTTGGGAAAAGTTGACCAATGGATTGGGTGAGCATGAGGAGCAACTCCTAATTCTTTAAATTATCAGTAGATCTGCAATGCTATTATTATAGTACTTTTGTATGGTCTAAAATAAGCACCAGAAACATATTTGTTATTTGGAATGACCTTAAGCTATTCTATTATTAGTTTATGTAGCTGCTGACTTAGCTATTCTAAATTTTCTCAAGACCAAGATGTACTCCTTGGTCATGGATTGCTCCAAGTAGTTTCTAATTTTGCTTGTATTTTTCCTTACCCAATATTTGACATTTGAAAGATTTTACAATTTCTTTCAATTGGCGAAAACCATCAACTCTGGAAACACAGTTTGCCAGAAAGTAGAGAGGGTTCTCAACCAAAAGGATTACAATTTTCATGGGATTATATGAAAATTAACTTGCATCTCACATCTCCATTGGGATAAAATAATAATCATATTTTTATAAGTTCTTTTAAGTTGTCCAAGTCCAAGATACCCAAGTGGTTAACTGTTTTTCACATACACTTTGAAACTTAAATTGTAACATTTGAATAGACTAGATTGCAGAACCATAGAAATGAACCCCAGGAAGAAGTAGAACAGGTCATATGATTAGACGTAATGCAATTACGACTTATTGTACTTCCATTCAGAGCCCACGGAGAATTACTCGAGAGATTGATATATATCAGAAGATGCATAAATAGCAATTAACTGATAAAACAAGCGATGAAAAATAGCCGAAAGTACTTTAAAACCTAAAATTTCATACAGGTTCAACTCGTCAACTACATAAATTGACAATTTTAACCAGGCAAAAGCATATAAATATTGATCAAACCCACAAATCTGGTTCAACAAGCGCAGTAAAACGATCATAAAAACGGAAGAAAAAGCTTACGTTCCACCTACTCCGCCGGAACTCTCGGACGAAATCGTCCCGAAGGGAAGCTCGCAGATGGCGACCGAGCCACCATAAGCCGCGGCGAACCGCGAGGCACGAACGCCACCGCTGCCGGCGCCGATGGTGAATATATCAAAATCATAGTTCCTGGAATCCCCGGCCCCATTTTCAGACACTGCGTGCACGCCCGAGCTGCGGCAGGGGAGGTGATAGGGGACGCGCACGGGCGAGGGGAAACACGAGGTGGATGAGAAGGGCCTGGAGGAGGAGAGGAAGGAGATGGGGAGCCTTCGAGTTAGAGTTTGGAGGGTGGCGGCCGGGAAGGGGAGCCTCGGGGCCCCGAGAGAGGTGGCGGCCATGACTGCCTTCTTCCTCTGACGACTGTGGGCTATGGATTTTGGAGAGGGTGACGGGGATTTTCGAGTACTCCCCCAACCGGATCACGCGCGCCTCGCGTGAGCAATCGTGGCGTCGCTCTAATTTATCGCGGCATATTTTCAAATAAAAATATTTTTTTAGCAAAAAATTACTTAAAAATCAAATATTTTCTTAGTATTAGCAAACCACTTATTCTCATTTAATTTTAATTTCAACAACTATTAAATTAATAAAAAATAGTTTATTTTATTCCGATTTTATAAAAACTTGGCTGTTGGATTTTTTATATAAATGAGAATTTAAAATTTATTTTTATTAAACTGATTATCTAATAATTGTGAATCAATTATTCAAAATAAAACCAAAAGAGAATAATTTATTTTTTCAAACAAATTAAATCTAAATATTTAAAAGATATTTTAATTGAAGTAATTTTTATAAATTTATAATATAATGCAAGTAATTTTTATTAATATTAAAAAACAGGTGATTTTTCGTAATTCACACTAAAATAACTACTTTATTGCTTAAAAATTCAAAGAAAAATAATAGACGATTATGAAAAACAATTGCAGTTCAAAATATGTTACAACTTTCCACCAACTTTAATTAAATTTTAAATCTAGTTTAATACCGTAATGTCAACAGGAGCCCGAAAATTTTGAGTCTACTCAGTTTTTAATAGAACTACATAAATAAAAATTTTTAATACAAATTTTATTCTATTTAATGACTACATCAAAGTTCAATAAAAAGCCTAAATACACATCCCATTTATTAATTAAGAACCAAAAAGCCCTTAAATTTTAGCTTTTTTTATATGAGGTGTAGTGGTTAAAGTATTCTGTGATTCATGATAATAATTTGGGAAATTTATTAGAAAACCCATGATTTTTAAAAAATTTCTAATCACTCTCTCATATTTTCAAAATTCTTTATCAGCTTTTGAAATTTTGTAAAATGCAAAGTCAGCACATAAAATAATTTATTTTTAAAATAAAGGTATAAATTTATGATTATTTGTAAATATTATATATTGTATAAAAATATTTTACCTTGTATATAAATATTTGTATATGAGATAGACTGTTTAAAATATTTATAGATAGTAATAAACTCATATTTTTATTTAAAAAATTAATTGTTTTAGAGGTTGATTTCGAAATTTAAAATTTTTTAAAGACTGATTGGAGATTTTGAACATATAAGAAGCAGATGAAAAATTTTAAAAAAATTTTAAATTTTTACGATAATTCTCCCTAATGATTTTCTCTTCAAAGGTGCAAGACAACAATATTGTTCTTCATTTTGATTTTTTTTAAAATTTTTTATCTACAATCTTCCCAGATTTTTTTTACTTACTAAAGTTTTTTCAAGATTTCAATATTTACATACAACTTTTTTAAAAAAAATTAATTACCTACCATTATAATTGTTATTTAATCAAAATTTTATTTAAAAATTTTACTTATATTCTTTGTGATTTTATAATTTTATAATTTAATTATTTTTTTGTATTTTTTAACCCCACAAAAATTTTATAATTTTGCAATTTAACCCATATCTCGTCCCGCGCGACCTCCGCCCCGCGCCAGCCCACCATGCGGCTGCGCCGCCTCGCGCCGACGCCTCCCTGCAGCTCACGATGCCTCGAGCCTGCGCCGCCCAGCGCCGGCACCTCCCTGCAGCTCTCACCGGCCTGAGCCGGCACCACCCCGCGCTGGCGCCACTCCGCACAATCTCCGCTCCGCACCGGCAGCGTCCTGCGCAGCCCCTCGCCCGCGCCCCGCAGCTCGCGCGCGCAGAGCCCCACACCCATAGCCCCTCGCTAGCGCTGCCCCGAGCCGGTGCAGCCCCGCGCCGGCACCTCCCTGCAGCTCTCACCGGCCTGAGCCGGCACCACCCCGAGCTGGCGCCGCCCGGCACAAGCTCCACCCCGGCAGCGCCTCGCACAACCCCTCGCCAGCGCCCCGCAGCTTGCGCACGCAGCCCCACAGCCTTCCAGCTTCACGCACGCAGAGCCCCACACCCATAGCCCTCGCTCGCGCCCCGCGCCGGCGCCACCCCGCACAGCCCCTCACCCATGCCCAAAAGCCCTACGCTCGCAGTCGGCAGCTCACAGCCTCGCAGCTCGCAGGCCCTCTCCCACGCCCGTAGAGCCCCGTGGTGCGGGGCAGCGCTGGCGTGAGACTCGGGGCGCGGGGGCTGGCGAGGGGCTGTGGGCGCGGGGCTCTGCACGCGTGGGGCTGCTGGGTTTCGGACGCGAGTCGTGGGGTTGTAGGTGAGGGGCTGCGGGGCTGCGTGCGTGAGCTGCGGGGCGCAGGCGAGGGGTTGCATGGGACGGAGGTCGCGTGGGGCGGCATCGGCTTGGGCCAGCGAGTTGTGGGGAGGCCTCGGCGCGGAACGGCGCGGCCGCAGGGTAGGGTGGCGTGGGGCAGAGATCACGCGAGACAAAAAACAGAGAGTAGGGTTAAATTATAAAATTACAAAATTTTTGAGACGTTAAAAAATCACATAAAAATAAATAAATTTTTTTTAAAAATTAAATTATAAAAGTATAAAAAATATAAATAAAGTTTTAATTAAATAATAATCAGGTGTTATAAATAATTAATTTTTTTAAAAAAAATATAAAATATATTAAAATTAAAATTTTTTAAATAAATAAAATAAATTTTAGGAGGTAAATTTTTTTTTTTTCTTTCAGGGTTATCAGCTTAGAAAAAAGAGAAATATATGGTGAATTCATCTTTTACTGGAAACTATATCACGTTCAATTAATCGGACGGTAATCTTCTTTCCGCCCGGTCCGGACCAATTTCAATGGCCGAATTTCAGAAACTTGACCCAAGTGCGCTTCCCCAGGTCAGATTCCAACCCCTCGACCAACCGGGCGACCACCGCAGGGGCATTCCTGGAAGTCCACATCATCACCTTCCCTCCCCGGCTTCTCTCCAGATTCACTGCACGTGATGCCAAAACAAGATCCACGCTCCCTGAACAACCTGGGGCTGCACAGGTTAATACACGTGGCGAGTTTTCAGCGGGAAAACTCCATTCGAATGTGGGCTCCACAATGATTGTCCAATGAAGTAGAGAAGCGTTCCCAGCTTAGCGAGCCCTCAAAAAAGCCCGGGATTTAGCGTCGGGCTCGAGAATTGGCGCGAAATAAACTCGAATCTCCCGCGTCTCTCTCCTCATCTCTGATCTCCTCTATTTCATCGTCTCCTTACTCTCGCTTTTCCTCTTGGTCTATCTCCAAAACCCTAGCCTTGGATCAATCTCCGCTTCCCATCTCTGATGATTGGCCAGCCCGTCTCCTTGGCGGTGCTGCCCTCTAAGCGCGGCCCGCCCAAGAAGCGGGGCAGCTACAACTGCGGCCGATGCGGCCTACCAAAGAAGGGCCACGTTTGCCCCGCGCCGGACGCGCCTCCGCGATCAGATCCACGAGTCCGACGTCCTCTCTCCTACGATGAGGATGCCGAGGCGGAGCCGGAGGAGGTTGCGTTGCCGCCGGTGGCAATGAAGATGGAGGAGGATGGGCCGATGGAGGAGGGGGAGATGTTGGTGCCGCTGCCAGCGGTGTGCCTGGCTGAGGTGCTGAGGAGGCTGCCGCCGAAGGAGCTGATGAGGGCTGCGGCGGTGTGCCGGGGGTGGAGGGAGTGCGTGCGGAGGGTGTGGATGTCGGCTGAGGAGCTCAGGCTTAGGGTTTTGCCACGGTCGCAGATCGGATTCGTTGGATCGGTGCTTCACAAGTGCTCTGGTGTGTCCAGGCTCATGCTCATGATGGAAAGGTGAGGGTTTTCCCTTAGGAAGAGGTTTGACGCGTGCGTTTTGGGCGTAAACTCAAAGATCTTAAGTGAATCGGAGAAAAGATCAGGTTTTACTGAACATGAAGGAAGAAAGAACTTTCGAGATGATTGGAACATTAAGTAGGGTTTTGACTTAAAGATCTAGCGGTTTGGGTTGGCTTATTTTTGCCTTTTTTTTAAAAAAATGAAGATAAATTTCTGATATTTGTGTTTGGTTAGAAACACCCCGATTGAGTCCCAGATTCTTGCTTCTGTAGATCTGGGGCGCGGGGATGTTTGATCATGAGTTCCTTCTTGACAATGTCACTTGTGTAATCCCCAAAACTTAGTACGTAAACTGCGGGGTTTAATGGCATTTGCATACAAAATTTTTCGCTTTATTTGTGATCTTGTAGTTTAATAGCTGATGCTTGATGAAACAACAAGAAATCTTCAGTGGATCCTTCGGATCTCAGCATGCTAAAACAGCAATCTTGCTTTACGTTTTCTATTTATTCACTTAAATTTTATGAACCAAAATTTGATGCTTCAACTTTCTGAATCCTTGAGATCTAAGACGTAAACAATTTCATCAGGTGAGATTATAGATGCAGTCTTTGCGATCATCTTCTCTGCCATTTGGGTATCATTTACCCATTTTTGTCTAGGCTTGTCTCTCAATGATAAACTGCAAATTACCAGCTAGAGACAAAACAAGCTCAAGAATGATGTGCATCTTTTTAACAATGATGGAAATTGGTCTAATTACTGAAACTGGAAGCTAAAGCAATTAAGTAATGTGTGTACACTGGAAACAAGAATGTGAGGATTCTGATATTTTCAGTGTTCCTATAGGAACACAATCTGGTAACTTTTCTTTTCATTTGTTGCAGTGATGTTGATGCAACAGTTCTGGCCTGTGTGGCATTTTCTTGTCCTAATTTAGAAGCTTTTGAGATCAATAGTGCGGACTCAGCAATCAATCGGATTACTGGGTATGACAATACTGTTAACCTACCACTTGCTTTATTCCCCATGAACTATATTCTTTGTTCCACTGTAGCTGGAAAATTTATTTGCCTTGTCAATTGTATACTCTTGTCTGCTGTTAAGATAGAAATATGCTTGCTCTATAATGTCTAACACTGCATGTTTTACCATTTGCTTATGGTTTCCACGAGAAAGTTAGAGAACCTAGCATAATGTCACTACTTTGAGGATAAATCTACAGGTTGCTGCTTGTCTGAAAAAAAAAAGAGTGATGTTCTCTTTTGTTAGGTATAGAGGCTCATAAATATTTCAGGATTTGTTATATCTTGATTGTGATATCCTCTTAACTAGTTTTGCTTGATGTGGACAAATTGCCTAGCCTTTTTTCTTGTTAATTACAATATTCAACATAAAGAAAAGTGGCTTCTTTAATTGTTATATAAACTCTTCTATTGATATTATATTGTTCTTGGAGTAACATCTGTTGATTACCTTAGGGAGGACTTGCGTCATTTTGTTGCTGAAAGGCGTTGTCTTTCAACTCTTAAAGTAGAAGGGTGCAGCAATCTTGGCTTTCTCGATCTATTTTCTTCAAGCTTGTCTACACTTTGGCTTTCAGATCTAAACTGCATGTCAAAGATGGTAAATAGTGTATTGATCAATGTCAACATGTTATTATTTTGTGAAGCAGTATAAGCTTGACTTGTCAATTGATTCAGATTTTCTGTCCATTGTTGTCCTTGTAGGCTATAAACTGCCCTAATTTAAGGGAGCTTTCTCTTGATTTTACACGGCAAGAAAATGATACTACAGATCTGCTTTCCATGATGGATTGCCTTGTAAGAACCTGTTCGAGGTTAAAGAATTTGCACATTGCATCAGCTAAACTATCTCATGAAGCTGTGCTTGCATTGACGAGTACTAGTTCAAGGTTTGTCGTCTACTTTAAATATCTTAGGTATTCAGTGCTGGTCACCATGTTGATATGAAACTACAATAGTCACTTCTGATAACAAAAGTTATGTACGATTACATAAAACTGTGACTGCAATATGTTATGGAATTGATCTGCTGCACTTCCAGGCTATTGATGAAGCTGCTCAAAATTCTCTTTTGTGCATCAAAGTTTAGTTTAGTTGTCCACTCACCTTGTTGGTTTTCTCCAGGAGTTTACGCATGCTTTCCTTGGTTTTTGGTTCAAAAATCAATGACGCCTCTGTTATGTCAATAGTTTCATGCTATCCTAATCTTGAGTTGCTGGATTTGAGCGGGTAAGTTCCATTCACATTTTTTGTTGCAAATGCACCATAAAGCATTGACTTGCTAGTTTGGTTCTAGTAGTCTGACGTGCTGCTGGTTCCATTTCAGGTCAAACATTAGTGATAATGGCATTAGAACAATATGCAGCGCATTATCCCAGACTCTATCCAGGCTCCTTCTTGCTCTTTGTCCCAACATCACTTCAAGTAAGCAATCACTGCTACAAAGGCTTTGTGATCATCAGTGAGTACCATATCTGAGAAAAATTGCTTCTTTAGGTGGGATCCAGTTTGCCACAACCCGACTGCCACATTTACGTCTTATTGACTGTGGAATGAGCATACGCGATCTCAGTTCTGATAATGATGATGTTGAGAACAGTGGGATGCCATGCTATGGTGAAAATAGAGAACTTAGGCCAAATCGCAAGTCCAGTCCAAATGCCCATCCGATATACCAGAAACTGATCGTCCAACATGAGCGTCTGAAGAAGCTTAGCCTGTGGGGCTGCTCGGGTTTGGATGTATACCTCTGCCTTAACTTTACTAGTCTGTTCTTGTTGATTTCTTCAATTTCTGATGTGCTGCTCAATATCAGGCCCTTGACCTTATTTGCCCTGAGCTGAATGATTTGAACCTCACTTCATGCACAAACTTGTGTCCTGGTGAGCTACTAGTGCCTTTAGACCTTCTCTCTTAGAGAAACTTGGGAGTCTTTGATGTTTATATATTTATACTTCCATAGAGGGATTGCAGCTTCAGTGTCCAAATTTGGAAAATATACATGCTTCTGGCTGTCATGAAATGTTGCTCGCAGCCATTCAAAACCGGGTAAATTTTGTTCTTTTATGACAATTGTATATCTTTACAGCCAAGCTACCTGATGTTGCAGATGCGTGTTTATATTGCTGTGCAAGGCTAGATAGCACCTGTCAGAAATTCTTACTTCAAATGTACAAACAACATATCTGATACGCAAAATTGAACTATTTGCTGCAGTTGGTTTATTTCGAACTAGAGGTGATCAAAATGATTCAATTGAAATGGGATTTTAGGCTGCTGATTTATTCTTCAAAACATCAAGCTTTAATTTTACACAATTTCTAGAATTATCTTGGAGCAATGATCATAGTATTTCATTAGCATCAGCTCAATATAGTGAGATTTGCACAATACTCTTCTTTGTTTGGTCAAAACAACTTTGGTTCAAGTCGTATATATATTGGGGATGTTGAATTGTTGGTGGGCGATCTTTAAATTCATATAAATATCTTCTGTATGACCATGTGCTTTTGGGTCAGATTAAGGGGAGTTGAAGTTCAACAAATCTCGGGTTAGTTGTAATTCCAGCTTTTAACCATTATTCCACTATTTTTAAGGTTAAACTATGAGGCTGCTAGAGTTTAACCCAATTAATATCTTAACCTGTTACCAATCGCGTGATTACAGCCATAATCTGTCACATTTCTTGGTTTGATTTGCGGTCTAAAAATTCGAATTCACTTATAATGTGTTTTTTCATTTTTCATAAATGTCTAGTTTCTTGTCTTCTAGGTCTTCAATAAGTTCACTGTAGAGGAAAACCATCAGCCGTGCAAGAGGCTAGGTGATGGTTCCAAGAGGGTTCAGGCTCCTCAGTTCATTCTCCAACAGGCGAGCCCGAATTTGGTTTGATGTTCCCATTTTTCTGCTCAACTTATCTAATCTGTCATTTATCTTTCTTCCAGCCGACTGATGAGAAGCATAAAAGACCCCGGCTACCGCGGTACAATATGCATGTCAACTGATGATAGTAGCCTACCTTGTTGCGAACTTGAAGAATTTCTTAAAAAAAGAGAAGCGTAAGAAGGATCATGGGAAGTATGTTAATTTTACCCAGACCTTGGGGGCTCTGCCAACATAAACTTAAGATTGCCTGTTACTTGTGTGTTGACCAGTAACTCGTGCTGGACTTCCCATCCTGTATTATGATGCTTGTCAGGTCAGGAGAGAAATAAGCCCGCAGCTTATCATGTTCTGATATCAATAATGAAAACTATTGGCCTATTACCTTTGCTTCAAAATGTTGTGGGACATCTTCATCTTTAAAAGAAAAACAACTGAGGATCACTGATTACTCCTGTGGCTGCAGTATTATGCTGTCGTTTTGACGGATACTGCATTTTGATAAGAAACAGGGCTCTGTAGGCTTTAGTATGCCCAGCTTAAATAACAACTCTATTCTGGACTTCTCCATTGGAATACCACAAGGATGAGAGCGCTGCATAGCAATCCCAATGGCAAGGATGGCCTTCTTCCCTGTGTTGTTCCTGGTGGTTGGCTTCGCCACAGATTGTTGGAGGAATCGAAAAATTGTTGAAGCAAAATAAAATAGTGGGTTCAATATCAAATTATTTTAAAAGTTTAAGTTTATAGAATATATATATTTTTTCATTATATATATTAAATATTATTTATTTAATATTCGATCTAAAATTAATTTATTACACTTGATATTATAAAAATTTCTTTTTTCAGGTGTGATTTGATTACATTAATTTTAATACTTTTAATTAAGAATTTTTTTATTTGATCAGTTTTACCGTGTGAGCTGTACAAATAAGTTTTTATCTCATTTTTTAAATTTTTTAAAGAGAAATTAATATGCGATTCAATTCAGTCACACGTAATTTCGATTTTAAAAGTTTGTACAGTTTCAAATCTGAAACTCTAATTCCACTTATTAGGGGAGTCGAAAAAATATCGAATCAAAATAAAATAGTGAATTAGACACCAAATCATTCCAAAAGCTTAATCTTATGGAATATGAGTTTTTTTCACTGTATATATTAGATTCTATTTATTCAATATCCAATGTGAGACTAATTCATTACATTTGACATCACGTAGTGTTGCGGTAGATTGTGAACTTGTACGACGATGATCGGGCAGCAAACAAAGTGGGCCTCAAGGTTAAGAGCTACTTTTGCAAGACTTGGTACGCTGAAATGCCTCTCCTGTGGCGTTTGGAATACAACTGCATTGCCTTTTGCGGTCCCGCTGGCAGTAAGTGCTCGTGCATGATCTCAGACATTCGACTTTCATACCTTTGCACGTACATGTGAAATAAATAAATAAATAAAATGCTTATATTGGTTTGTCGAATAGTTGAACACTAAAACTGGTGCGAAGACCAAGGTGAAGATAATGGGATTATTTACTGATTTATTTTTTAAATGAATTTAGTTGTGTATTTTAGGTTATACAGTTTGAAAATATAGTGAGTAATTTAAATTTAATTATCTAATTAATATTTGTATGATAATGATAATATAAACAAAACTAAATATTATATATGTATTCATTTAAGTGTTCTACGATGGATCAAAATGTTTTGTAATATACTCAATATTTGATCTCATCTTGATGTCATGAAATAAAAAATTTAAAATACAATTTTGTTATATCGATTGTTCAATAATTATGAACGGATTGTCCGAAATAAAATCAAATGAAAATAATTTACTTTTTAATATTAATTTAATTAATAAAATATTTTTAAAACATTTTAATTGAAGTGATTTTTTATAAATTTATAATATAAGGTGAGCAATTTTTTATTAATAGTGATAAATAAGTGATCTTTGGTAAGTTTATAATAATTCAGGTGGTTCATTTCTAAAAACTCAAAAAAAAAAATTTACGAGCAAGAGTAGATACCTTTGAAGGAAGATACAACCAATGCCAGCAGGGTTATGAACCATTTGACTAAATGCATAATTCAGACATCATTATTACCATTTATAGGTGCGAACATGGCTACTTCGCTGCTTCACAATTTAGTGCAACAAGGACTAGCAACGGATTTCACATTCTCTGTATCTAAGGCTGGCATAAAGGATTCAGATATGTATGTGCATTCTGAGATTGCTCAGGTCCAAGGATCTCGTGCTTACAATGGAATTGACATTTTGCCTTCTCCTCTGATATCACATTGTAAACACATGGTTGGATTTTGCAAAAATCTAGAGTAATGAAAGATCAAAAACCATGGATAAAGATTTACATGGCTGAACTTTGCTTCATATGAGAGTACAAATCCTATCCATCTTCTCTACTCATAACATAAACTTTTCTCAAAAGTGTTCCTGTGGCCTTCACATTCTCAAATGGTCCTACTGGCAGCAGCACCTCAAGATGCAACTTAAGTTACTCCGCTGCACAAGAATGTCAAGTGGCAATCGCTTCGACCACTTCAAAATCCAAATGCATGTACTGTTTACAGAATGGCGGTCCTGTATGTTTTTTCTTACCACCAATGACTAGAAGCACAAAAAAGTTCTATTAATCCTTTCCTCCAGCTATAGTCACACTGATATCTACCTAAATCTAGCACGCAAGTCCTGCAATTGCCCCCTTAATAGTTCAAATTTATAAATTTATGATCCTTTTGTCTTATGATATGTCCAAAATCTGTGAGACCAAAATTTGTGGCAGTGAAAAAAAAAAGCGCCTCAATCTGCAACAGAGCATTATGACTGATGCAAATGCATCAAATACCGTTCCTCTCCAGAGCTCATCTCTTTGTGCAGGTCAGACAACAAGATATGAACATCGGACCATCTGGGATGTCTATTGTCTGAAGAGAGGAAAGAATGGACAATTCCATCAACGTCCACACTACTGTAACCTGCCATCTTCTTGACTCCTTTTCGATCCATGATCTCCCTGATCTTTCCAGAATGGCTCCACCTCCCCCAAGCAGCATAAGCATTGGACAGAAGAACATAGCCACCTTCTTCCTCCGGTTCCAACTTCATGAGCTCCTTCAAAGCAGCCTCTGCAACCTCTAAATTGCCACAAGCCTTAGAAGCACTTAAAATGGATCCCCATATTGATGGGCTTGGTTTCGTGGGCATCACTTTAATGGCATTCATTGCCTCATTTAACCTTCCGGATCTAGCAAGAATGTCAACTAGGCAACCATAGTGCTCGACTCCAGGGTTGATACTGAATACTTGTTTCATGGTCTCAAATATTTCAACCCCTTGATCCACCAAACCACTATGGCTACAAGCAGCAAGGACAGCAAGCAAGGTGACATTGTTAGGAAGCAGACCTTCATCCTGCATATGCGAGAACAACTCCAAGGCTTTGGTACCATGGCCATGGAGTGCCAGGCCTGTAATCATGGCTGTCCATATGGTTAAATCTCTTTTGGAAACCATCTCGAAGACAGCACCGGCCTTCTCAATACTTCCACACTTGCAGTACATATCTATGAGTGCTGATCTAAAGAAAGCATCTAAAATCCCATAGCGTTTAATGACCCATCCATGAACACCTTTCCCTTGATTGAGAACTCCCATATCTGCAGCCGCACTAACCAAGGTGATGGCTGTAACATTATCCGTCTCAATATTCTGAGAAAGCATGTAACTAAACAACTCCATCACTCTCCTGTACTCTCCTTTCTGCGCATACCCAGTGAGCAGAGAATTCCACGTAACAAGATCTCTGTCGGGCATTTCAGCGAAAAACTTACAAGCCATATCGAACTCCCCTATAATGGAAAAACCTGCAATCATTATGTTCCACGAAACTCTATCCTTCTCATTAGCTCTATAAAAAACCCTCAAAGCACTGTTCATGTCCCCACATTTTGCATACATATCCAAAAGCGCATTGCTCAAAACCAACCCCCAATTGCAGCAAACCATCTTCTTCTCCATCCATCCATGGACGGACTTCCCGAGTAGCACTTCCATCCACTGACCGCAACACACGAGAAGACTCACAACAGAGTACTGATCAGGCTCAATACCAGAAGCCAGCATTTCATCAAACACTTTGAGTGCATCCAAGCACTGTCCCCTTTTCGCAAACCAAGACATTAAAGTATTGAACAAAGCAGCATCTTTTTCATCAATAAATTGCATCAATATTTCAGCCATGTAAACCTCTCCATTCTCCAAATACATTTTGACAAGAGAATTCTGCAAATACGCATGCAAACTGAAACCGAAAGCAATAACATGAGCATGAAGCTGCTTCCCTAAAATCAAGTTCTTCAAGGAGGATTTCAACAAGGGGAGAATAGTGTGCTCATCAGGGAAAACGCCACCTTGAAGCATGGATTTATAAAGTGCCACCGATCGAGCAAAGGAGGACGACAACGCCGAGATCATAGTATTGAAGATGAAAAGATTGGGATTTGGGGTGAAGTGGTTAAAGAGAAGAAGGGCATTGTTCAGAAGCTGGGGATGAGAAATGGCGCAGAAGTAGAGAAGCCTGCTCATCGGAAAAGTTTGCGCGACCAGATGCAGCCTGAAGAACTGTGACAGGATTTGCTTGAAGTGCTCGGTAGTCTCGCACTTCTCGAGAAGAACAAGCGTTGGGTGCTTGAGATCCAGGGAAAGAGTAGGGTCCCAGATGCTTTTGCTGCGGGATGAGGCGCGAGAGTAGAAACGGGAGACATGGAAGAAGACGACATGCCGAAGCATAATAAAATAGGAGAATATGTATCTCTCGCTCGGGTCGCCTCTCAATTTTTTCCTTTGGTGGCCAGTCGGATGTTTTCGCATGTGGCACCCCCCCTATTTTCTTGAATTCGAGGCGACTCCATGGTTCCTAATTTTGCTAATATTCACTGTTTCAGACAAAAATTTATAAATCTTTTAAGTACAGTTTGGTTGAAGGTTAAGATTAATAAATTATTTTTATAAAATTTAATAATTTAAAACTCAAAAAATTATTTAATTTTTTATAATAATTTAATTTAATAATAATATAAAATAATAAATATTAATTTTATAAAAAAAAATTCTGAAATGAGTTAATCCTGATCTTTATCTCAAAACAAACAAGGCCTTAATAGTTAAACCTGTATGCCGTGAAGGCAAAAAAATGAAATATGCCCACAAACATTGAAAACTATTGGCTTTCACCAATTTCAATAGATTATGGGCGCTATTTGCAAAATTTCCTTCTGTTTAAAAATAATACTCAATGCTCAAAACTGGACATGTCTTTGCAAAAATACTTGTTTATTTTTATTTTAGACTATTTATTTGTTTTCTGAGAAAAAGGATTTTTTTTGTTTACACTCACTTTTGTAAGAATTATAAAATTCAAAACGTTTGTTGTAGCACACCCGTTTAAGACATGTGGTTCATAAATTAATCGGCCTTTGCAAACCAAGAATTATTATTACATTTAGCAAATAAATCAAAATTTTGCAAAATATGGTAGTTCATGTACGACCCTGTGAAATATGTGGTTCCTTCTTTGTAGTTTTCGCTTTTCGTGGACTATACATACCCAGCGAGTTCTTGAAAGGTGCACACAGCCCCATCTATGGACAAACGGACAAAAAATGGTTTATGGCACGATTGGTTGCTCTCCCTCAAGCTCAGATATGACAATCAATGAATCTGTTGTTTCAAGATAGAGTGGTTCTGATTTATTGCTAGGATTTATGACCTGCAATTGATAAGTTTTTATAACTTCGTTGACTACTAGCAATTGGAATTTTAAATGAGGATGACTGAACAGAGGCATACCTTCCTGTTGCCTTTGACATAACCAATAGCAACTTCACCGCGGAGAAGTGCCCTTTCTGTAAGTTCCCTGAACGAGGGGGTTTCTCCCTGCTTCATGTAGCAGCTGATGTCCTGCAAATAAATGGTGAAATTACATATAAATGCCTCACTCGTGTGAAGTGTAAGGGAACAGAATGTGAGATTGAAAATTTACTACCTTGACATATAATTCATCTCCCTCAGAATTGAGAATATCCTTCCAGACCTCATTTATTTCACCACTCTCAGACACTGATCCAACAAAAATAGATTATTTGCTAAATTGAACTTGGAAGAATAGGTATAGCATATAAATAACAAAACAAATTAAATAAAAACCTTGGGCTGTTACAAGGCTCATGACTTCCTCTGAACCAATAAATGATAGAGATGGCCGTATTCTAGTTATCTGGTGAGGACATGGCAAGATGGAATTAAAATTTATAGTAGCATGCATGAGTGACAAGAATGTTGCAACTTGCAAGTTCAACTTTTGGGCTGACAGCATGATGCAGAACTTACTTGTTTTCCTAGTTTTGTGTCAACAATCTCAGCAACAAGGTGGTCTACCTGCAAATATCAGCAAATTGACAATTAAATAAAGCACTAGATTTTGTAGGTGAACTACGCACTTCTCTAATGGTTACGTTGAAGTACATTTGCTACAGGGTACATTTGTTGAAAACTATGTCCAAGGAAGACAATATCCAATCTTGCTAGAGATTGAAGTTCAAATTATACTCCAAAATATACTTGATCTTCATGCCACACAAACCTAAAACCATCAATTTCTCCACAATTATGAAAAGTTGCCATCATTGAGGGAAAATTTCTAAAACATCAAGCTTTAGAAGTCATATAACAATACTTATGGCCAATATTAAGTTCAGGTGGTTGTTTGTAAACAAATCAATAACACAGGTGGTTAAATATTATGAAAAACAGGAACTTGGGTGGTTTCATGCAAAGTAGCAAAAATAAAACACAAAGAGAAGAAAATAAAAAAGATCCTAGGATACTTCACAATATTCGCAAAATTCCTAAAGCGTTTTACAATAGTGGTACAGTAGGGGAAGATTATGGTAAAGGCACTGCATGATTCTAAAACATATATTATTGTACCTACCTTGATTCCATGTTTGTTGCAGATACTTTCAGCAAGAAGAAGGGAATATGCTGAATGTTTATCCGCCCTGGATGGATCTGTAGAGAGAATAAACAAATTATTTAACAAGAACCATGAAGAGAATAGACTTCTGTTGAAAATTACCTCCAGCTAGCCACTCTTTGTCAGATATCACTACAATTGATAAGGGGATATCTTTTGCACCCTTGAAAGAATTCCGCATCTTCAATATTGCATCCTTTAAAGTTTCATAGTTCATTGGATTTCCTACCTGCCCATCAAAATCAGGCATAGTTTAGCATAGTCTTTACAAATGAGATTAAGAGACAGACATAAAACTAAATCCATGTTGTATCTACATCACTATCTATACACCTATATATCAATACATATATGAAAGAACATACATATGTATGAGGAGATGAAAAGAGATACCTTGTGAGAAACCTTAACGTGTTTCAGCTGACTTTGGACCACAGGATTAATTGTAACATTTCTTTCCATAATAGGGACTTCTGAAAGAATATCCTACAAATGATAGCACCAAATAGTTTTTAGATTTCAACAGAAGTGCAGGTCACCTGTAGGTTAAACAGCTATGAGATACAAAGATTAAGATGGACAATCTAGCACATCAACCAATTGCATAGCAAATTAATAATTTAAAATGCTTAAATCAGCCACAAAGTCCAAGAGAAAATGTCAAATGCAAGAACTAAAAAGGTTTAACACGACTGAGTTTCACTCTAGTCTACTGAACAAGGATAAGTCAATGGAAAAACAACTGGGTTCCAGACATATAACCCTGAAAAATCAGAAAATTGCATATATACCACAACAAAGCAATATTTGTATTGTTGCATATATACATATTTATTCCCCTAGAATTTGGACATATCAGAGTACATTTTTTTCTCTCCTAAATAAATAACTTCAAAGAAACAAATAAAAGAACTCATATGCCTTGCAAATAAAAATAGTTCAGTATTTTGCAAGCTATACAAGTAAATATGTAGGGATAAGATTGGTATTCATAATGCAACTATGCGCTACGCAAACTGACAACAGGGGCATGTGCAAACTTAAGGAGCACATATGCAAATATCATGGTTTTGTAGGGGTATATTGTTTGAATTTTCTCAAGTTTATAGTGGAGAATATATATTTCAAAAGGATGAAAACTGAAGAGAAAAGAGTTCAGATTTCTGAGAGAAAAACAGGAAGAAGAATACAATA
>RXID01015207.1:0-35000 GCA_005019695.1 Trichopus zeylanicus subsp. travancoricus
GTAGTAATAGTAGTAGTAGTAGTAATAACAATGGTAACAGTAGTAGGAGCAATAGCTGTAGAAGTAGTAGCAGTTGTGGTAGTTGCAGTAGTGGCAGTACCAGTCGTTATAGTAATATTAGGATTAGTAGTTGTATTACTTATAGAAGTAGTAGTAACAGTAGTTGAAGTAGTAGTTGGAATAGTAGTAGTTATAGTAGTAGTTGTAGTAGTAGTATTTGTAGTAATAGGTGTAGTAGTAGTAGTACTAGTAGTAGCAACGGTTGTAGCAGCAGTAGTAGTAGTTGTTATTGTAGTAGTAATAGAAGAAGTAGTTGTTGCAGTCATAGTTGTTGGAGTAGTACTAGTAGAAGTAGTATTAGTAGTAGTAGTAGTAGAAGAAGTAGTAGCAGTAGTAGTAGTAGTTTTTGAACTCCAAGTAGTAGTTGTAGTAGTAGTAGTAATAATAAAAGTAGCAGTAGTAGTTTACCGCAACAACAGTAGCATTAGTGGTGGTTGTTGTAGTAGTAGTAGTAGTACTAGTAGCAGAACTAGTAGTAGTAGCAGTAGTACTAGCAGCAGCAGTAGTAGTAGTAGTAGTAGTAGTAGTAATACTAGTAGCAGTAGTAGATGTAGTAGTAGTACTAGAAGTAGTTTTAGTAGAAGTTGCAGTCGTAGCAGTACAAGTAGTAGTAGTAATAGTAGTAGTAGTAGTGATAGAGATAGTTGTTATAATAGGAGTTGTAGGAGTAAGGGTACTAGTAGGAGCAGTAGTAGTAGTAGTACTTGAAGTTGTAGGCATAGAAATAGAAGCAATTATTGTAGCAGCCATAATAGTAGAACAAGTAGTAGTAGTAGGAGGAGGAGTGGTAGTTGTAGCAGCAGCAGCAGCAGTAGTAGTAGTAGTAGTAGAAGCAATAGTAGTAGAAATAACCAAAAGAATAGTAGTAGTTGGAGTAGTAGTTGTAGTAGTGGTAGTAGTAGTACTAATAGTAGTAGAAGTACTTGTAGCAATAGTAGTAGTAATATTCAAAGTAGTAGTAGTAGTAGTGGTATTAGTAGTAATAGGTGTAGTAGTTGAAGTAGTTGTCGTTGCAACAGTCGCAGTAGTAGTAGTAATAGCAATAGTAGTAGTAATAGCAGTAGTAGTCATAGCCGTAGGGGGAGAAGTAGTTATAGCGGTTGGAGTAGGAGTAGGAGTAGTGGTAGTAGTAGTACTAGTCGTAGTAATCCTAGAAGTAGTACGAGTAGGAGTAGGAGTAGGACTTGTGGTAGCAGTATCAGGAGCAAGAGTAGGAATAGTAGTAGTAGTAGTTGTTGTTGTTGAAGTAGAAGTAGTATTAGTAGTTCTAGTAGTAGTAGTAGTAATAGTAGCAGTAGCAGTTGTTGTAGTAGGAGTAGTTATTGTAGAAGTCATACTAATAGTAATAGTAGAAGAAGTACTACTAATAATTGTAGTAGTAGTGGTAGTAGAAGTAGTAGTAGAAGTAGTCCTTGTAATAGTACTACTTCTAGTAGTAATAGAAGTGTTAATAGTAATTGTACTAGTTGTAGTCGTAGGTGTAGTAGCAGTAGGTGTTGGAGTAAGACAAATAGTAGTAGTACAAGTAGTAGCACTAGTTATAGTATTACTAGCAGTAGTACAACTACGAGTAGGGGTCGGAGTAGTAGCAGCAGTTATTGCAGTAGAAGTTGTTGTAGTGGTAGTATTAGTTGTTGTAGTATTAGTATCAGTAGCAGTTGCAATAGTAATTTTATCATAGTAGTAGTAGTAGTAGTAGGTGCAGCAGTAGCAGAAATAATAGCAGAAACAGAAGTAATAGTAGTGGTTGTAGTAGTTGTAGGAGTACCGGTAGTAGTAGAAGTACTAGCAGCAACAGTAGTAGTAGCAGTAGTAGCAGCAACAACAGTAGCAATAGTAGTGTAGTAGTAGAAGCAGTAATAGCTTTAGTAGTAGTAGTATTGGGAATAGTAGGGGAGTAGGAGCTGGAGTTGGAGTGGCAAGAGTAGAACTAGAAGTAGTAGTAGTAGTAGTAGTAGTATTAGTCGAAGTCGTAGTAGTAGCAGTAGTAGTAGTAGTGGTAGTAGTAGCAGTAGTAGTGGTGGTGGTAGTAGTAGTAGTAGGAGTAGTAATAGTAGTCATAGTTGTAGTAATTGTAGTTGTAGTAATTGTAGCAGTTGTAGTAGTTGTACCAGTAGTAGCAACAGTCGTAGTAGTAAAATTAGTAGTAGTTGGAATTATAGTAGTAGTAGAGGTAGTAGCGATAGTAGTAGTATAGTAGTAGTGGTAGTAGTAGTAGTAGTAGTAGTAGTAGTACTAGTACTAGTAATAGTAGTAGTAGCGGCAACCACAACAGTAGTAGTCGTAGTAGTAGTAGTAGTAGTAGTTGTTGTTGTTGTTGTTGTAGGTGTAGTAGAAGCAGTTGAAGTACTAGTAGTAGTTGTAGTAGAAGTACTGGTAGCAGTTGCAGTAGAAGTATGAGTAGTAGTAGTGGTAGTAGTAGTAGTAGCAGCAGTAGCAGTAGGAGCAGTAGTAACTGCAATAGTAGCAATAGTAGTAGTAATAGCATCAGTCATACTAATAGTAGTAGCAGTAGTAGTATTTGTAGTAATAAGTGTAGTACTAGTAGTACTAGTAGTACCAATAGTAGTTCTTGTTGTTGTTGCAGTTGTAGTTGTAGTTGTAGTAGTCACAGTTGAAGTAGATATTGTAGTAGTAGTTGTAGTAGTAGTACGAGTAGTAGTAGTAGTAGTAGTAGGAGTAGGAGGAGTAGTAGTAGTAGTAACAGTAGTAGTAGTAGTAGTAGTAATAGTAATAGTAGTAGTAGTAGTAGTAGTATTAATTGAATTACTAGCAGTAGTAGTGGTAGTAGTAACCGCTGCAGCCGGAGTAGTAGTAACAGTAGTAGTAGTCGTAGTAGTAGTAGTAGTAGTAGTAGTAGCAGCAGTAGTAATAGAAGAAGGACTAGTAGTACGAGCAGTAGTTGTAGCCACAGCAGCAGCAGTAGCAGTTGCTATTATTGTAGTTGTAGTAGAAGTATTAGTATTACTAGAAGTGCTATTAGCCGTAGTAGCAGTTATAGCGGTAGTAGTTTTAGTAATAGTAGTAGTAGTTGAAGTACTAGAAGTACTAAAAGTAGTTGTAGTATCAGTTGTAGTAGTTGTAGTAGTAGTCGTACTAGTAGTAGTAGTTGTTGTAACAGGAGTTGGTGCAGCAATAGAGGTTGTAGTAGGGGTAGTGGTAGTAATAGTAGCAGTAGTAGTAGTAGGAGTAGGAGTAGTTGTAGTAGTAGTTGAAGTAGTAGGGGTAGAAATAGAAGTAGTAGATGTAGTAGCAGTAATAGTAGAACTTGTAGTAGTAGCAGTAGAAGGAGTAGTAGAAGTGGTAGTTGTTGGAGCGGCCGTAGTAGTAATAGTAGTAGTAGTAGTAGAAGTAGTAGTAGCAGTAGCAGTGGTACATGTAATAGTAGTAGTAGTAGTAGTAGTAGTAGTAGTAGTAGTAGTAGTAGTAGTAATAGTACTAGTAGGAGTAGTAGTACTAGTAGTAGTAGTAGTAGTTATAGTTGAAGTACTATTAGTTGTTGTAGTAGAAGCACTAGTAGTTGTAGTAGTAATATTATTATTAATAGATGTAGGTGTAGTAGTAGTTGTAATGGGAGTTGCGGTACAAGTAGTAGTAGTAGTACTAGTAGTAGGGCCAGTAATAGGAGAAGTTGTAGTAGTAGTAGAAGTAGTACTTTTAGTAATATTAGTACTAGTCATAGTAGTAGTTCTTCTTATAGTAATAGTAATAGTAGCAGTAGTTGTGTTAGTAGTAGGAATAATAGTAGTCGTAGTAGTTGTTGTTCTTATAATAGTTCCAGTACGAGTAGTAGTAGTAGTAGTTGTCATTGAAGTAATATTAGTAGTAGATGTTGTTGTAGTAGTAGTAGTGGTAGTAGTAGTAAGAGTAGTTTCAGCTGTAGTAGTTGTTGTACTAGGAATTGTAGGAGTATAGTAGGAGTTATAGTTGTTGGTGTAGTGGTAGCAGCAGTACTAGTAGTTGTAGTAGGGGTAGGAATAGTTATAGTAGGAGTACTAGGAGTAGGAGGTGTAGTAGTAGTAGTATGAGTAGGAGTTGAATAGTAGTAGACGTAGTAGTTGGAATAGTAGTGGTCATACTTGTAGTAGTTCTTGTAGTTGTAGTAGTAGGAGTAGTAGTAGAAGCAGAATTAGTAATATTTGTAGTTGTAGCAGTAGTAGTAGCAGCAGCAGTAGCAGTAGTAGTAACAGTAGTAGTAGTAGTAGTAGTAGTAGTAGTAGTAGTAGGAGGAGGAGGAGGAGGAGGAGGAAGAAGAGGAGGAGGAGGAGCAATAGCAGCAGTAGTAGAAATAGTAGTATCAGATGGAGAAGTAGTAGTAGTCTTATTAGTAGTAATAGGAGTAGTAGTAGCAGAGTAGTAGTAGTAGTAGTATTAGTAGCAGCAACAGTAGTAGTAGAAGTACTAATAGTAGTCATAGTAGTAGTAGTAGTAATAATAATAATAGTAGTAGTAGTAGTAGTAGTAGTAGTAGTAGTTGTACTAGTAGTAGTGCGGTAGTAGTAATAGTAGTAGTAATAGTAGTAGTAGTAGTAGTAGTAGTAGGAATTGGAATTGAATTAGGAGTAGTGGTAGTTGTAGCGGTAGTGGTTGTAGTAGCAGGAGCAGTAGTTGCAGTTGGAGTTGTAGTAGTAGTAGTGTTAGAATTGGTAGTAGTAGACTACTAGTAGTGGTAGTAGTTGTTGTATTTGTAGCAGGAGTAGTGGTTGTAGTAGCAGGACAAGTAGTAGTAGTAGTAGTAGCTATAGTGGTAGCAGAAGTAGCAACAGCAGCATGAGGACTAGTAATAGTGGTAATTGCAGTAGTAGTTGTTGTAGTAGTAGTAGTAGCAGTAGTTGTAGTAGTAATAGCAGTAGCAACAGTAGTAGCAGTAGTAGTTGGAGTGTTAGGCGTAGTAGTAGTAGGAGGAGTAGTAGTAATAGTAAATGTAGTAGTTGTTGCAATAGTAGTAGGAGTATTTCGATTAGTAGTAGTATTAGTAGCAGTAGCAGTAATAGTTGCAGTTGGTGTAGCAGTAGCAGTCGATGTCGATGTCGGAGTAGTAGTAGTAGTTGCAATAATAGTAGGAGTATTAGGATTAGTTGTAGTATTAGTAGCAGTAGTAGTAATAGGTGTAGTTGGTGTAGCAGTGGCAGTCGGTATAGGTGTGGGAGTGGTAGGAGTAATAGTAGTAGTAGGGTTAGTGTTATTAGTAGTACCTGTAGTAGGAGTAGTGGTTGTAGCAATTGCACTAGTAGTAGAAGAAGTAGTAGTAGTAGTAGTAATAGAAGTGGCAGTAATGGTTGTAGTAGGAGTCAAAACAGCAGTAATAGTAATAGTAGTAAAAGTTGTAGTAGAAGTCATAGTAGTAGTCGTAGTTGTAGTAGAAGTCGGGGAAGCAGTAATAGTAGTATTTGTAGTAGTAGTAATAGGAGTGGCAGTAGTAGTAGGGTTAGTGTTAGTAGTAGTAGTACCTGCAGTAGGAGTAGTCATTGTAGCAATTTCACTAGTAGTAGAAGTGGTAGTACTGGTTGTAGTATTAGTAGTAGTTGTTGTTGTAATAGTAGTAGAGGGTCGAGGTAGTAACAACAGTAGTATTAGTAGTAGTAGTTGTTGTCGGAGTAGTAGTAGGAGTAGTTGTTGTTGTGTTGGTAGTAGTAGTAGTATTAGTAGTAGTAGTAGTAGTAGTAGTAGTAGTAGTAGTAGTAGTAGTAGTAGTAGTAGTTGTTGTTGTTGTTGTTATAGTAGTAGTAGTTGCAGTAATAGTAGCTGTGGTTGTAGGAGGAGTTGGACCAAAAGTAGTAATAAGTGTAGTAGTAGTTGAAGTGGGGGCAGTAGTAGCATTAGTAGTTGTAGTAGATGTAGGAGTTGGAGTAGGTGTCATATTAGCTTTTGTAGTAGTAGTTGGAGGAGTAGTAGAAGCAGCACTAATAGGAGTAGGAGTAGGAATAATGGTAGTAGTAGTACCAGTAGTAGTAGTAGCAATACCAATAGTAGTCGTAGTAATACCAGTAGTAGTAGTTGTAGTAGCAGTATTCATAGTAGTAGTTGTAGTAGCAATAGTGGAAGGAGTAGTAGTAGTAGCAGTTGCCCTACTAGTAATGTAGTAGTAGTCTTAGTCGGAGGAGTAGTAGTAGTAGCAGCAGTAGTAGGAGTAGCAGTAGGAATAGTTGTAGTAGTATTATTATTATTACTAGTAGTGGTATTAGTAGTAATAGTAGTAGTAGAAGAAGTAGTAGTACGAGTAGTAGTCGCAGTAAGAGGAGTCATAATAGTTGTAGTAGTAGCAATAGTAGTAGTAGTAGTCATATTAGTAGTAGTAGTTTGAGTACTAAAAGTTGTAGTAGTAGTAGTAGTAGTGTTAGTATTAGTAGTAGTAGTTCCAGTAGTAGTAGGAGTAGTTATAGTAGCAATTGTACTAGTAGTTGATGTAGTAGTAGCAGTAGTAGTAGTAGTAGAAGCGTGGTGGTGGTGGTGGTGGTGGTGGTGGTGTTGGCGGTAGTAGTAGTTGTAGTAGTAGTAGTAGTATTAGCAACAACAATAGTAGTAGGAGTTGGAGTAGGAGTGGTTGTTGCGATAGTAGTAGTAGTAGTAGTAGGAGTAGTAGTAGCAGTAGTTTGTATAGTAGTAGCAGTCACAGTAGGAGTAGTAGTAGGAGTTGGTGTACATGTAGTAGAAGTAGTAGTAGTAGTCGGAGTAGTCGCAATAGTAGTTGTAGTACTCGTTGTAGAAGCTGAAGTAGTTGTTGTAATAACAGCACCAGCAGCTGGAGTACTAGTTGCAAAAGTGTTAGGCGTAGTAGTAGTAGTACCAGTAATAGTGTTAGTATTAGTAGTAGGAGTAGTAGTAATCGGAGTAGGTGTAGGAGTAGGACTAGTTGTAGCAGAAGTTGTAGGAGTTGGTGTAGGAGTAGGAGTAGTAGTAGTACTAGTAGTGGTAGGAGTAGTAGCAGTAGCAATTGTACTATTAATAGAAGTAGTTGTTGTTCTTGTAGTAGTAGTAGTAGTAGTTGTTGTTGTAGTAGTAGTAGTAGCATCAGCAGTAGCAGTAGGAGTGGTAGAAGCTGTAGGAGTTGGAGTACGCATAGTAGTAGTTGCAATAGTAATAGTATTAGTAGTTGTTGTTGTTGTTGTAGCAGTAGCAGCAACAACAACAATAATAGTAGTAGTAGTAATAGTAGTATAAATCGTATTCGGAGTAGAAGTAGTAAAAGGAGTAGTAGTAGGAGTAGTTGTTCCTGTTGTTGTAGTAGTAGTGGTAGTTGTGGCACCAGCAGCAGTAGCAGTTGTAATAGCAGCAGTCGTAGTAATAGTAGCAGTTAAAGTAGGAGTAGGAGTTGTAGGAGGAGTAGTAGTAGAAGCAGTTGTATTGGTAGTAGTAGCAATATTACAGTTAGCAGCAGCAACAGTAGTAGCGGTAGTAACAGTAGAAGTAGTTATAGTAGTAGTAGTAGAAGTACTAGTAGTAGCAGTAGTTGTAGTTGTAGTAGGAGGAGAAGTACTAGGGGAAGTAGTAGGAGTAGCAGCAACAACAATAGTAGTAGCAGTGGTCGTAGTTGTAGTAGCAGTAGTTGTAACAGTAGGAGAAGTAGTAGGAGAAGTAGTAGGAGTAGCAGCAACAACAACAGTAGTAGTAGTGGTGGTAGTGGTAGTAGTAGTAGTAGTAGTAGTAGTAGTAGTAGTAGTAGTAGTATTAGTATTAGTAGTAATAGTAGTGCAGTAGTAGATGCAGCAGAAGTTGCAAAACTTGTGGTAGTAACTGTTATAGCAGTAATAGTAGCAGCTGTAATAGTACTCCTGGAGGTAGCAATAGCAGCAGTAGTATTAGTTGTAGTAGTAGTAGTACTAGTAGTAGCAGTCGCAGTAGTAGCAATTGTCGTAGCAGTAGTGGTACTTGTAGCAGCAGCAGTAGCAGTAGCAGTAGTAGTAGCATTAGTGGCAATAGCAGTAGAAGCAGTCGTATTTGTAGTAGTAGTAGTTGCAGCAGGACCCGTACTAGCTATAGTAGCAGTAGTAGTAGCAATAGCATGAGCATTAGGAGCAGAAGTAGTAGTTGCAGCAGTAGCTGAAGGAGTAGAACTAACGGTACGAATAGTCATAGCAACCGTAGCAGGGAAAGCACGATTAGTATTAGTAGTAGTAGCAGTAACAACAACAGCAGTATGAGCCATAGTAGCAACAGTAGCGGCAACAACACTAGTAGTAGTAGAAGTAGTAGTAGAAGTAGTAGTTGCAATAGTTGTAATAGTAGAAATAGTAGTAATAGCATTTGTTGTTGTTATAGTAGTGGTAGTGGTAGTAGTAGTTATACTAGTAGCACTAGCAATAGCAGCAGTAGTAGTAGGGGTTGGAGTAGGAGTGGTAATAGTAGTTGTACTTGTAGTAATGCAAGTAGTAGTAGTAGTAGCAATGCTGGTAGTAGTAGTAGTTGAAGTAGGGGTATTAGTGCTAGCAGAGTAGTGGTAGCAGAGGGAGTTGGAGTTGGAGTAGTAGTAACAATAGTAGTGGTAGTAGTAGTAGTAACTGTAGGAGTTGGAGTAGGAGTAGTAGTTGCTATTCGGGTTAGATAGGAGTAGTAGTTGTTGTTGTCGTTGTTGTAGTAGGAGTAGTAGTAGTAGTAGCAGTAGTAGCAGCAGCAGCAACAGTAGTAGAAGTAGAAGTAGTAGTTGTAGTAGCAATAGCAGCAGCAACAGTAGTACCACCACAAGTAGTAGTAGGAGAAGTCGTCGTAGTAGTAGTAGGAGTGGTAGTAGAAGTCGTAGTAGTAGTAGTAGGAGTAGTAGTAGTAGTAGTAGTACTAGTAGGAGTAGTAGTAGTAGTAGTAGTAGTCGTAGTCATAGGAGTAGTTGTGGGAGTAGTTGTAGTAGTAGTATTAGTCGTATTAGCAGTAGTAGTTGTGGTGGTAGTAGTACTATTAGCAGCAATAGTAGCTATTGTTGCAGCAGTAGTAGTAGTAGTACACTTAGTAGTATTAGTAGTAGAAGTAGTAGTAGCAGCTGCAGCAGCAACAGTAGTTGTAGTAGTTGTAGAAGAAGTAGTTTTAATAATGCTAGTAGTCGTTGTTGTTATTGTAGTTTAGTATTAGTAGTAGCAGTAAGAGTAGTAGCCGTAGTTGTTGCTGTTGTTGTGGTGGTGGTGGTGGTAGTAGTGCAGTAGTAGCAGCAACAATTGTGGTAGTTGTAGTAGCAGTTTTAGTAATATTAGCAGTAGTTGTAGCTGTCGTAGTAGTATTAGTAGTAGTACTAGTTGCAGCAGCTATATTAATAGTAGTACCAGTAGCAGTAATTGCAGCAATAGAAGTAGTAGTAGCAGTAGTGGAGCTAGTAGCAATAATAGTTTCAGTAGAAATAGCAGTAGGAGCAGCAGTACTAGTTGTTGTAATAATAGTAGTCGTAGTAGTAGTTGGTGTAGTTGGATCTGTATTAGCCGTAGTAACTGGAGCAGCAGAAGTAGTAGTAGTAGCTATAGTAGCAGTAGGAGTAGTAGTAGCAGTAGTAGCAGGAGAAGCATGATCCGTAGTAGTAGTAGCAGTAGTAACAATAGTAGTAGTAGTAGTAGCAGTGGCAGAAGTAGCAGTAGTAGTGGTACTAGTAGTAGTAGTAGTAGTAGCAGTAGTAGTAGTAGTAGTAGTAGTACTAATAGTAGTAGTAATAGTAATTGCAATAGTACTAGTAGCAGTAGTAGCGATTGTAGTAGTACTAGCAGTAGTATTAGTAGTAGCCGTAGTGAAAGCAGTAGTAGTAGATGTAGTAGTTGTAGTAGTAGTAGTAGGAGGAGGAGGAGTTGTAGTAGGGGTAGGAGTTGGAATAGGATTTCTAATAGTAGTAGTTGAAGTAGTAGTTATCGTAGTATTGGTGCTTGTAGTTGTAATAGTAGTATAACCAGTAGTACTAGTAGTGGTTGCCGTAGCAAGATTAGTCGCAGGAATAGTAGTTGAAGTAGTAGTTATGGGAGTACTTGTAGTAATAGTAGTAATCGTTGCTATAGTTATAACAGTAGTTGTAATATTAGTAGCACCAGTAGTAGTAGTAGCAGTAGTAGGAGTTGTAGAAATAGTCGCATTAGTTGTAGTAGTAGTAGTAATAGTAGTGGCAGTTGTAGCAGGTGTGGTAGTAATAGTAGCATTAGCAGTTGTAGTGGTAGTGGTGTAGTAGCAGTAGAACTAGTAGTAGTAGTATTATTAGTGGTAGTAGTAGTAGTAGTATGAATAGTGGTCGCAATAGTAGTAGTTATGCAAACAGCAGCATTAGTAGTAGTCACAGTAGTAGTAGGTGTATTAGCAGTTGTAGTAGTAGTAGTAGGAGGAGGAGGAGGAGGAGTAGCAGTAGAAGTAGGACTAGTAGTTGTAGTAGTAGTACTAGTAGTATTAATAGTAGTATTTGTAGTAGTTGTGGTAATAGTACTGGTAGTAGCAACAACAGCAGTAGTAATAGTAGTACTAGGAATAGCTGTAGTAATACGAATAGTAGTAGTCGTTGTAGTAGAAATAGTAGTAGTAGTTGTAGCAACAATAGCAATAACAACAGCCGATGTAGTAGTAGTAGTAGTAGTAGAAGTAGTAGTAGTAGTAGCAGCAGCAGTAGCAGTAGCAGTAGTAGTAGTAGTAGTAATAGTCGTAGTTGTTGTAGCAATTTTAGTAATGGCAGTAGTAGTAAGAGTAGTAGTTGTAGTAGTGGGAGTGTTGGGAGTGGTAGTAGTAATTGGAGTAGTAGTAGCAGCAGTTGGAGCAATTGTAGTAATAGTCATACTAGTAGTAGCCATAATAGTAGTGGTGGTAGTAGTAGTAGCCCAAGCCATTGTAATAGTAGTAAAAGCCGTAGTAGAAGTAGGAGGAGGAGAAGTAGTAGGGGTAGCCCTAGTCGTAGCAATAGTAGTAGTAGTAGCTATAGTAGTAGCTGCAGTAGAAATAGCAGTAGCATTTATAATAGTAGTAATGGCAGGGGTAGTAGCAATAGTAGCCAGAGTAGTGGTAGTATCAGAAGTTGAAGTAGTAGTAGTAAGGGAAGCAGTAGTAGTAGCAGTAGATATAATAGTAGTTGCAGAATTTGTAGTAGCAACAGTAGTAGTATCAGAAGTCGTAGCAATAGCGATAACATTAGTAATAGCAGTAGTTGTTGTTGCAGCAGTAGTAACAGTAGTAGTTGTTGTTCTAATAGTAGCAGTTGTAGCAGATGTCTAAGTTGTAGTAGTAGTAGTAATAGTACTAGTAGTAGCAGTTGTTGTAGTAGTACTAGTAACAACAATAATTGTAGGAGCAGATGTAGTAGTAGTAGTATTTGTAATAGTATTTCTAGTATTAGCAGTTGTAGTAATAGTAGAATTAGTAGTATTAGTCGTCATAGTAGTAGTAGCAATATAAACAGAAGTGGTAGTAGTAGTAGTAATAGTAATAGTAGCAGTAACAGTAGTAGCAATAGTAGCAGTTGTATAAATAATAGAAGTAGCAATTGCAGCAATAGCAATAGTAGGAGTAGTAGTAGTAGCAATAGTAGCAGTCGCGATAATAGCAGCATCAGTAGTGGAAGTAGTAACAATAGTAGCCGTAATAGCAGCAATAGTAGTCACGACAGTAGATGTAGGAGCAGTACAAGTAGTAGCAGTGGTTCTAGCAGTAGTAGTAGTGGCATTAATGTTAGTGGTAGTAGTAGTAGTAGTAGTAGTTGCTGTTATTGTAGCAATAGCAAAATTACTACTAATCCTATTCCAACTTGTGCTACTACTACTACTACTCCTAGTCCAACTACTACTACCACTTCTACTCCAACTACTATTAGTACAACCACTTCTACTACTACTGGTATTATAATTACTACTTCTACACCTATTCCTACTCTTGCTACAACTAGTATGACTCCTGATCGTACTACAGCTACTATACTCCTGCTATGGCTACTGCTGCTACCACAACTTCTACTAATGCTACTATTGTTATTGCTACAACTACTTCCACTGCTACTCCTACTACTACTCCTACTACTACTATGACTACTAGTCATACTACAACTGGTGTTACAACAACTACTACTAATACTGCTTCTACTAGTACTACCATTGCAACTACTACAACTACTGCTGCTGCTAATGCTACTATTACAATTACAACTACTACTAATGCTACTACTACTACTACGAAGACTATTACAACTCTACTGCTGCTACTACTACTACTACCACCAATACTAATACAACAACTACTACTTCTACGATTATTGCTGCTGCTAATGTGACAACTATTACTTCTACTACTACTACTACCATTACTATTACTGCTACTACTACTACCATTACTACCACTCCTACTACTACTCCTAACACTCCTGCTACTACTACTACTGCTGTTGCTGCTACCATTACAATTACTACCTTGGCTACTACAACAATAACTACTGCTACTGCTACGATTACGACTACTATGACTACTACTACTACTACTACTAATAGTACCACTACTATTGCTACTACTACTACTATTGTTGCTGCTACTACTACTATTACTACAAATATTACTTTAACAACTACTACTACTCTTGATCCTACTACAACGACCCATACTCCTGCTGCGGCTGCGGCTGCTACTATAACTTCTCATACAACTACTGTTACTAGTGCTATTATTCTTTCTAGTTCTACTCCTACTACTACTTCTACTACTATTACTACAACTAGTCTTACTATAACTAGTCTTGCAACTGCTACTACTACTACTTCTACTTCTACTACCACAGCTGCTACAACCACAACTACTACTACTACCATAGCTGCTGCTACAACAACAACTACTACTACTGCTACTACTACGACAACAACAACAACAACAACTACTACTACTACTACGAATACTACAACAACTTTATATCAACTACTACTGCTGTTGCTACTACCACTACTACTACTACTGTTGCTACTATTACTACAACAACAAATATTACTACTACTACTACTACAACTATAAGAACTACTTCAACTACGACTACTACTATTCCTACTACTACTACTACTAAAACTACAACAATAACTACTACTACTTCTACAACAACTACTGTTGCTGCCGCAACTACTACTACTACTACTACTACTACTACTACTACTACTATTACTAATGTTACTATTCCGACCCGAACTTCTACTACTATTACTATTACCAATATTACAACTGCTACTGATCCTACTACTCCTACTCCTACAACTTATACTACTAATATTACTCCTACTGCTACTGCTACTACAACTACAACTATTGCCGTTGTTGCTACTGTTGTTGCAACTGCGGCTATTGCTACCACTATTACTTCTCCCACTACTCCTACTCCTACTACTACTCCTGCTACTACCACAACTACTACTCCTACTACTCCTAGTACTACTACTCCTTATACTGCTGCAGCTACTACTATTACTACTTCTACTACTACTTCTACTCCTAATCCTACTACTACTACTACTATCTCTAATGCTACTACCACTACTACTACTACTTCTCCTCGTAATACTATTACTACTTCTACTATTATTACTACCACCACTCCTGTTACTACCACTACTTCTGCGGCTGCATCTACTAGTACAACAACAACTACTACTCCCATTACTACAATTACTACTACTTCCACTTATACTATTAGTTTTACGTCTACTACTGCCGCTACTACTACTATTACCACGACTGCGAATGCTACTACTACTACTACTACTACTACAACTACTAAAACTTCTCCTACTACTACAACTACTCTTGTAGCTACTACTACTATTACTTCAACTATTACTACTGCTACTACTGCTACTACCACTACTACTACGACGTTTTATCTACTACTTGCTACACTTGTACTCTACTATTACTACGCCTACTGTACTCCGAACTACAGCTACTACTTCTACTACTACTACTACAACAACAACAATAGCAACTGCTACTACTACTACAACTACAACTTCTACTACAATTTCTACTTCACACTACGACTACTACAACAACAACTAACTACTCTCCTCCTGCCATAATACTGCTCCAACTATTACTACTACAATGGCTACTACTACTACTACAACTACTACTACACAACTACCTCTACTACTACTACTGCAACTACAACTACACTACAACTACAACTACTACTACTACAACTACTACTACTCCTACTACTATTACTACTATGACTACTACTACTACTACTACTACTTTTATTTCTACTACAACAACAACTACTACTACTACTACTTCTAGCACTACTACTCCTACTACTATTACTACTACTACTGCTACTACTGCTACTACTTTACTACTACTTCGACTATAACAACTGCTACTATAATTACTTCTACTACTAGTATTACCACTATTACTACAACTGCTACTAGTACTCCTCCTACTACTACTACTACTATGACTATTGCCACTCCTGCTACTACTGCTGCTGCTGCTGCTACTACTACTACGTTAAATACTACTAATACAACAACTACTACTCTAACAATGAACACTATTACTACTATTATTACTGCCACCAGACTACCACTACTACTACAAGTACTTCTACTGTTACTACTACAACTACATCTACTCCTACTGTTACAATTACTACTACTACTTCTACTATCTCTACTGCTACTACAACTAGTACTCCTACTGCTACTACAACTACTCCAACTAATACTACTACTAGTAGTATGGCTGCTACTTCTTCTACCGCTACTACTATTAATACCACTGCTACTACTACTACTACTGCTACTATTACCACTACTGCTACCACTACTATTGCGACTCCTCCTCCTACTATAACTATAACTACCAATATAACCACTACTAGTGCTGCTACTAATACTATTACTACAGCGACTGCTGCTACAACAACTACTACTACTATTACTACAGCTACTACTACTACCGCTACTGCAACTACTAATACTACTAATGCTAGTACTACAACTGTTGCTACTAATACTACTACTACTATTACTAATATTACTACACCTATTACTGCTAATACCACTACTACTACAACTACTACTATTTACTCATATGACTACTCCTATTGCTACAACTACTTCTACTGCTATTACTACTACTACTAATACTACTGCTACTACGACAACTACTTCTCTTACTACTACTATTACTGCTGCTGCTACTACCGCTACTGCTACTAGCCCTATTGCTACTGCAACTACTACTACTCCTACTAATACTAATCCTACTACTACTACTACTTGTACTACTACTGCTGCTATTACTACTACTGCTGCTGCTATCGCTACTGCTATGACCACTGCTGCTACTCCTCCTCCTTCTACTAATACTACGACTACTTCTACTACTACTATTGTGACTACTACTACTACTACTACTACTGGTACTACTACTAATGCCACTAGTACTACGACCAGTAGGACTACTATAACAACTACTACTCCTATTTCTACTTCTACAACTATTGTAACGACTACACCTACTTCTACTACTACTACAACTACTACTACTATCAAAACTAATATTGCTACTGCTATTGCTACTGCTTTGACTTCTTGTCCTACTATTACTAGTACTACAAATACTACTACTACTTCTCCTACTACTATTGCTACTACTACTACTACTACAACTACTCCTACTACTAGTACTTCTACTACTAGTGCTACTACTACTACTGCTACTACTGCAACTGCTAGTAGTACTACTATTACTACAACTGCTACTGCTACTACTGCTCCAACTACTACTACTACTACTTTCTCTATTACTGGTGCTGCTATTACCACTACTACTACCACTGCTACTGCTACTTCCACTACTGCTGGTCCAGCTACAAATGCTACTACTACTACTGCGACTAGTACTACTACTTCTACTGGTACTACTACTAATGCCACTAGTACTACAACCACTACAACAACTATAATAACAACTGCTACTACTACTACTTCTACTACAACAACAACTACTACTACTATCAAAACTAATAGGACTGCTACTACTATGACTTCTTGTCCAACTATTACTACTACAACAACTACAACTACTACTTCTCCTACTACTACGTCTACTATTATTACTACTACAACTACTCCAGCTGCTGCTACTTCTACTACTAGTACGACTACTACTTCTACTACTACAACTACTACTACTATTGCTACTACTTCTGCTGCTACTACTACTACTATATCTTCAACTACTACTGCTGATACTATTACTACTACTACTACTAATATAACTGCTACTTCTACTGCTACTATTACTAGTACAACTACTGCTATTGCTACTGCAACTACTACTTTTACTACTACAACTACTGCTGCTACTATTGCTACTGCTACTACTGCTGCTACTACTACTACTATGCCTGCTACAACTACTACCACTAGTGCCCCAACTGCTGAAACTATTACTACTATGGTTACTACTACTGCTATTACTGCTACTACTGCTATTATCTCTACTGCTGGTACTACTATTACTACTGCTACTAGGGCTACTTTTGCTACAACTACTACTACACCTACTACTGCTACTTCTGCTACTGCTACTAATACTACTATGATTACTACTACTATTACAACTATTACCACTGCGGCTGCCGCTACTACTTCCACTTCCCCAACTACAACGACTACTGTTACTACAACTACTGCTACTACTACTTCTTCTAATACTACCTCTTCTACTACTACTACAACTACTACCATTGCTCCTTCTGCAAATGCTACAACTACTGCTGCAATTACTACTAATACCACTACTACTGCTCCAGCTACTACTGCTATCGCTACTGCTATAATTTATACTGTTGCTACTACTACTATTGCTACTGCTTCTACTACTACTACTGTTGCTACTATTTCTGCTACCACTACGGCAACCACTACTACTAGTACTCCTACTACTACTACTACTACAACTACTATTATTTTTAGTAATGATGCTCCCTTAGCTACTGTGACTACAATTGCTTTAGCAACTGCTACTGCAACAGCTTCTCCTACAACTACAGCTACTCCTCCCACAACAACAACTACTACTCCTACCACAACTGCTACTACTTTTACTATTCCTACCACTTCTGCTACCACTACATCGGCCAATGTCACACCAACTTCAACCACTATTGCTACTAAAACTACCACTGCTGCTGCTACTACTACAACTACTACTCCAACTCCGACGACTTCTACTACTACGGCATCTGCTACTGCAATTACGACTCCTACCGCTACTACTACTACAACCTCTCCTGCTACTACTGCTACTCCAACTACTACTTCTACTACTACTGTTGCTATTGTTACTCCTACTATACTACTGCTCCTGCTACTACTACTACTACTACTACTACTACTACTACTACTACTCCAACTTCTACTACCACTACTACTCCAACTTCTACTACTTCTACTACAACTATCACTATTGTTTCTCCTACTACTACTACTACTGTTCCTACAATTACTACTACTACTACTATTACTTTTGCGGCAACTATTGATGCTATTACTACTACTGCCACTACTACGACTTCTACTACGACTACTACTTCTCTATAGCTACTACTTCAACTTCTGCTACTACTTCTACTTCAACTACTACTACTACTACTACTACAACTTTTGCTACTACTTCTACTTCAACTACAACTACTACTACAACTACTACTACTATCACTACTACTACGACTACTACTACTACTGTTGCCACTACTACTACTACAACTACTATTACTCTTATTACTATACCTGTTACTACTAATGCCACTACTACTACTACAACTATTATTGCTACAACTTCTTCTACTACAATTACTACTACTACTACTACTACTACTATAGCTACTACTATCACTACTACTACTACTATTGCAACTACCGCTACTGCGACTACCACTACAACTACTACTACAACTGTTACTCCAACTAATGCTACTGCTACTACTACTACTATTACAACTGCTACAACAACTACTATTGCTACTGTCGCTACTGCAACTACCACTGCAGCTACTCCTACTACTACTACTACTACTATTACGGCTACAACTACTACTGCCACTACTACTACTTCTACAATTGGTACTGCTGCTAATGCCACTAGTACTAAGACCACTATGACTACTATAATAACAACTTCTACAACTACTATAACGACAACTACTACTTCTACTAAAGTTACAACTATGACTACTATCAAAACTAATACTGCTATTGCTATTACAACTGCTACAACAACTACTATTGCTACTATCGCTACTGCAACTACCACTACAACTAATCCTACTACTACTACTACTATTACTACTATGGCTACTACTACTACTACTACCACTACTACTACTTCTACAATGGCACTACTGCTAATGCCACTATTACTACGACCACTATTACTACTATAACAACTACTTCTACAACTACTGTAACAACAACTACTACTTCGACTACAATTACAACTATGACTACTATCAAAATTAATACTGCTACTGCTACAGCTATTACTATGACTTCTTCTCCTATTATTACCACTACTACAAATACTACTCGATAACTACTCTTGCTGCCACTCTTCTGCTACTAGTACTACTACTACTAGTGCTACTACTGCAACTGCTGGTAGTAGTAGTAGTACTACTACTGCTACAACTGCTATTGCGACTGCTACTGCTACAACTGCTGCTCCTACTACTACTACTACTGCTACTATCGCTACTGCTACTACCACTACTACTACCCATACTACTTCTACTACTACTACTACTACGACTACTACTATTATTTGTACTACTACTAAGGCCACTAGTACTGCGACCACTACAACTACTATAACAACTTCTGCTACTACTGCTACTTCTACAACTACTATAACAACTACTGCTACTTCTGCGCTACAACAACTATCACTGCTACTAATCAAAAAAACGAATACTACTGGCTACTACATTTACTACAACTACTTAGCCTACGTACTACAGCTATAACTAATACTACTACAACTACTCCAAACCGTTGCTACTACTTCTAACTACTAGTACTACTACTACTACTGCTATTGCCACTACTGCTGCAGCTGCTTTTACCACTACTTCTAATACAACTTCTGCCACTACTAGTACAACTATTGCTACTACTACTTCTGCTACTGCAATTACTACCACTACTATTGCGACTGCTACTACTGCTACTACTAATACGACTGCTACAACTACTACTACTAGTAGCCCAACTACCAAAACTCCTACTACTACTGCTACTATTACTGCTATAGCTACTATTGCTACTACCGCTATTATCTCTACTAATGGTACAACTGCTACTACTACTACTACTGCTGCTACTACAAATACTACTAACACTACACCTACTACTACTATTATTGCTACTGTTGCTACTACTACTACGACTACTACTACTACTCCTCCTCCTATTTTTACTGCAACTACTTTACTACTAATGCTACTACTACTACCATCACCACCACTACGGCTGCTGCTACTGCTACAACTACTATTGTGACTTTGCCAACTACTACGGCTACTGCTACTACTACTCTTGCTACTACTACTACTGCGTCTACTACTACTACTAACACTACTTCTACAACTACCACAACTACTACTATTGCTCCTTTTGCAAATGCTACTACTACTGTTGCTACTGCTACTAATTCCACTACTACTATTCCTACTACTAATGATACTGCTTCTACTACTGCTATTGCCGGTACTATTATTGCAACCACTATGGCAACTACTACTACTAGTACTCCTGCTGCTACTACTACTACTACTACTACTACTACTATTACTTTTAGTAATGACACTCCCGCTACTACTGTGACTACCATTGCTTTAGCTACAGCTAGTGCAACTGCTACTCCTACAACTACCGCTACTGCTCCAACAACAACAACTACTACTCCTACTACTACTACTCCAACTACTACAATCGCTACTACTACTACATTTGCTAATATCACGCCAACTACTACTACTACTGCTACTAGTACTCCCACTGCGACTGTTACTTCTACAACTACTACTCCTACCCTACTACTACCACAACCTCTCGTGCTACTACTGATACTCCAACCACTATTGCAACTACTTCTACTTCTACTACTGCTTTCGTTTTTGTTACTCCTACTATACTACTGCTCCTATTAGTAGTACTACTGCTACTACTATTGTTACTACTACTCCAACTTGTCCCACCACTGCTGCTCCTACAACGGCTACTACTACTACTACAACAACTATGGCTACTGTTACTCCTACTATTACTACTACTGCTCCTACAATTACTACTGCTACTACTACTACTTTTGTGGCAACTATTGATGCTATTACTACAACTGCTATTACTATGAATTCTGCTACTACTTCTACCACTACTACAGATGCCACGACTGCTACCGCTACTTCTACTACCACTTCTGGAACTACATCAACTACTTCTGCTAATACTACTACGACTACTACAACTACTGCTACTTCTGCTACTACTGTGACTTCTACCATAACTACGACTAGTACTACTTCTACTTCAACTACTGCTACTACTTCTACTACTACTACTACTCTAACTACTGCTGCCACTTCTACTTCAACTTCTGCTACTACTTGCACTTTAACTACGATAACTACTACAATTACTATTACTACTACTACTGCCACTACTACTATTACTACTACTGCAACTCTTACTAATACTACTGCTGCTTCTGCTGCTCTTGCTGTTACTGCTACTACTACTACTATTACTACTACTTCTTCTATGACTGCTACTACTACTACTATTGCTACTGCTGCTACAACGGCTACTACTACTACTACTACCACCACTATTACTACTACTGCTACTACTACTTTTGCTACAGCTATTGCAACAACTGCTGCTACTACTATAGTTGCTGCTATGATTGCTACTACAATAACTACTACTTCTACTATTACTACTATGACTACTACAACAACTTCTAATACTACTACCACTACTACTACTACAATTGCTACTACAACTGCTTCTCCTACTACAATTACCACCGCTACTACTATTGCAACTACTGCTATTGCTACTCCAACGAATACTACCACTACTACTACTACTACTGCTACTACCAGTATTACTACAACTACTAGTATTACTATTACTACTACTACTACTACTGTTGTTGCTGCTGCTTCGAATTCTATTACTACTTCTACTACTATTGCTGCTCTACTACTACAACTACTACTGCTACGGTTACTACTGCTACCACTTCGTCGACTACGACTACAACTACTACTGCTACTACTGCTACTATTGCAATAACAACAATAACTACTACTACTACTAGTACTACTGCTACTACTGCAACTACTGCTCGCACTAATTTGACTACCACCAAATTACTACTGCTACAACTATGACTTCTACTACTAATGCTACTAATGCTACTATTCTACAATAACAACAACAACTACCACAACTACTAGTACGACTACTCCTATGATTCCTACTACAGCTACAACTACTGCTACTACAACTGCTACTAGTGCTACTACTACAACTACTAATGCAACTACTACTGCAAATACCACTGCTACTATGAATATTACTACTAGAACTTCTGCTGCTTCTGCTACTACTATTACTACTGCTATCACCTCTGCCACTACTATGGCTGCTACTTCTGCTACTAATGCTACTACTGTTACTACTATAACTACTACTATTGCTATTGTTGCTACTGATGATGCAACTACTACTACTACTTCTACTATTGTGATAACTATGGCTACCTTTGCCACTAATGCTACTAGTACTACTACTGCTATAACTACTACTACTACTACCACTACTACAATTACTATTGCACTACAACTTCTACAATTGCTACCAATACTACTGCAACTACTGCTACTACAACTACTCCTACTACTACTACTACTTCTAGTACTACTGCTACTACTACTAGTAGTACTGCTAATACTATTAGTACTACAACAACATCAACTACTACTACAACTATTGCTACTACTACTACTGCTGCAACTATTACTTCTATCACTACTACTGTTGCTACTAACACTACTGCTATTACTTCTACTTCTACTACTACTACTACTACTACTACTACTACTGCTGCTGCTATTGCTACTTCTACAATAACAACAACAAAAACAACAACAACAACTACTACTACTATTATTACTACTACTAATACTATTACTACACCGACTTTTGCTACTAATAATATACTACAACTAATACTACTATTATTAATACTACTACTTCTGCTACCACTTCTGCTACTGCTATTGCTACTACTACTAGTACTACTGTAACTGCTACAACTAGTTCTGCTATTGTAACTACCGGTACTACTTCTCCTACTACTATGACTACTACTACTGCAAATGTGACTACTACTTCACCTACTGTAGATACAGCTACCACTACTACCACTACTACTGCTACTACTACTATTACTTATCCAGCTATGACAATTACTGATACAACGACTAATGCTATTGCTACTACAGCTGCTGCTGCTGCTCGCACGACACTACTACTACTACTACTATTGCTACAATTGCTGCAACCACTGTTACTTCTACTGCTAGCACTACAGCTAGTACTACTACTACTACTAATACTGTTACTACTACTTCTAGTATGACTACTGCTACTACTGCTTCTACTACAATAAAAATAACTGCTGCTGCTACTACTTCTCCTACAATAATAATAACTAATCCCACTACTACTGCAACAACTATAGCTACGTCTACAACTACTTCTACAACTACTGCTACTGCAGTAGTGACTGTTGCTAGTAGTACTATTACTACTCCACTTCTCCTACATCTCCTACAACTGCCACTACTACCACTGCTACTAGACTGCTACTGATTCTACTACTATTACCACTACTACCACTACTATTGCTACTTATGCTACAACTACTACAACTAGTACTACAACTACTACTTCTACTAATTTCACTGCTACCACTCAGACTACTTCTGCAACTGTGAATACTGCAACTGCTACTACTAGTACTACGAATGGTGATTCACAGCAACTACTGCAACTACTACACCTACTAATTCTGCTATTACTACTACTACTACTACTTCAACAACTACTACTACTACTTCAACAACTAAAATGGCTGCTACTACTGCTATTACTACTAGTGCTTCAACTCCTAATACTTTAACTACTACAACAACAACTACTACTACTAATACTACTAGTAGTACTGCTACTGCTACTACTATTACTGCTATTACAACTATCATTGCTACTTTTGCTTGTACTGCTACTACTACTATTACAGCTAGTATTACTAATACTACTACTACTACTACTAGTACAACAGCTACTGCTAATAGTACTACTACTACTGGTATTGCTATTACTGCTAGTACTACTACAATTACTACAACAGCTATTACTGCTACTTCTACAAATACTGCAATAGCTACTTTTGCTATTGCGGCTGCTTCTGCTACTACAACAGTAACAACAACTACTACTTCTGCTGCTGTTGCTAATTCTGCTACTACAACTATGATTACTACAATTATTACTACCACCATAACTGCTGCAGCTACTGTTGCTGCTACTACTAATACAACAACTACTCCCACTCCTAATACTACTGCGACTACTGATACAGCTACCACTACTGCCACAGCTACTACTACTATTACTATTAGCACTACTACTGCTACTTATGCTGCTGCTACTGCTGCTACCATTACAGATACTTCTGCTACTACAACCACTATTAATACCACCACCACCACGACTACTACTACAACTATTACTGCTACTATTGTTACTGCTGCCACTACTACCACGACTACCACTACTACCACTACTGCTACTATTATACTACATCTACTGGTACCACTGGCCACTACCGCTACTACTATTACTACTACTATTACTAGTACTACTATAGCTACTACTAATGCTCCTACTACTATTACTACTACTGCTACTCTTACTACTACTACTACTACTGCAACTTCTACCACCAGTACTGCTACTACAACTGCTACAACAACTACTACTACTACTGCTACAACTAGTACTTCTACTGCCACTATTACTTCTACTTATGCTACTATTTCTGCTACTATTACTACTGCTACTCGTACTACTCCTTCAACTACTACTAATACTACTACTACCACTATTACCATTACCACAACTTACTACTACTACTACTCCCCCTACAACTACTTCTGATAGTAATAAAACTGTTGTTGCTACTACTATCGCTACTACTATTGCTATTACTACTACTACTCCTACTACTACGACTGCTACTACTGCTACTATTTCTAGTAGTACAACAACAACTACTACTAAAACTATTAGTTCAACTACTACTATTACTAGCACTGCACTACTACTACTACCACCACTACTACTCCTATGAGGATTGCTCCAACTACAACCCCTACTCCTACACATACTCCTACAACTACTGCTACTCCTACTCCTACTACTACTACTACTATTACTACTGCTATTATGACTACGACTGCTACTAGTACTATGATTTCTACTACAACTTTTATGAACACTACTACTACTATTCCTACCATTGCTACTACTGATATTGCTACTACTACAACAACAACAACTACTACTACTACTACCACCACCACTACCACTATTACTACTACTAGTATAGCTACTACTGCTGCCCCTACTACTACTACTACTCCAACAACCAAAATTACTTCTGCTACTGCTATTACCACTACTCCTAATACAACTACTAGTTCAATTACTACTAATACTTTGACTACTACTACTACTAATACTACCACTACAGCTACTACTCGAACTTCCATTATGAGTACTACTACTACTTCTACAACTACAATTGCTACTATGAGTACACCTACTACTACTTGTACTACTACGCCTACTACAACTACTACTACTAGCGCAACAGCCAATGCTACCACTACTACTACCACTTCTGCTACTAATACTGCCACTACTACTGCTCTGACAATTAATACTACTACAACAACAACAACTACTACTACTAATACTCCAGCTACTAACACTACTACTACTACTACTACTTCAACAACTACAACTACTGTTGCCACTACAACAACTACTACAACTCCTATTACTACTACAGGTACTACTATTTCTCCTACTACCACAACTACTACTCCTACTCTTACTCCTACTAATAGTACTTTGACTGTAACTAGTACTTTTGGTACTACTACTACTACTATGACTACTAGTAGAAGAAGTAATTGTAGAAGAAGTAGCAGCAGTTATAATAGTAGTGGTAGCAGTATTAGTAGTCATTGTAGTAGGTGTAGTTGTAGAAGTAGTAATAGTTGCAGTAGTATTAAGAGTTGGAGAAGTTGTTGTACTAGTAGTAGTAGCAGTAGCAGTAATAGTAATAGTAGTATTAGTAGTAGTTGTAGTAGTTGTAGTAGTAGTAGTTGAAGTAGAAGTAGCAGTAGAATTTGAAGTAGACGTAGCGGTAGTGGTAGCAGTAGTAGTGGTTGGAGTAGTAGTAGTTGAAGTAGAGGTAGTTGTACTTGTACTTGCAGTTGAAGCAGTAGTAGTAGTAGAAGTAACAGTAGTTGTAGTTGTCACAGTAGTAGTAGCAACAGTAGTAGAAGTAGTAGCAGATGTAGCAGTAGTAGTGGCAGTAGCTATCGAACCATCCATAGCAGTAGTAGAAGTAGTAGTAGAAGTCGTATTTGTAGTAGTAGTAGTAGCAGTAGTAGTAATAGCATCAATAGTTAGCAAAAAAGTAGTTGTAGTAGTAGTAGTCATTGTAGGAGTAGTAGTAGTAGTAGTAGTAGGAGTATCAACAATGGTAGTAGTAGTAGTAGTAGTAGTAGTAGTAGTAGTAGTAGTAGTAGTAGTAGTAGTAATAGTAGTAGCAATAGTGGTTGTAGTAGTAGGAGTAGCAACTGTAGTAGTAGCAATAGTAGGAGTAGTAGTAGTAGTAGTAGAGGAGTAACAACAGTGGTAGTAGTAGTACAAGTAGTAGTAGTAGCAGTAGTAGTTGGAGTATTAGTAGTATCATAGAGGTTGTATCAGTAGTAGCAATAGGAGTAGTAGTTGTAGTAGCAGGAGTCGCAGTAGTATTGGTGGTAGTAGTAGAAGCAATTGGAGCAACAGTAGTAGTTGGAGTGATAGTAGTAGATGTAGTAGCAGCAGCAATCATATTAGTTGTAGTAGTAGTAGGAGTAGTTTTTATTGTTGTAGGAGCAGTAGCGGTAGTTATAGGAGTAGTAGTTGCAATAGTGATAGCTTAAGTAGTAGTAGTCACAGTAGCAGTAGGAGTATGATTACTAAAAATAATAGTAGTTGCAGTAGTAGTAGCACCAGGAAAATTTGTAGTAGTAGCTACCATCATAGTAGTAGTAAAAGTAGGACAGTAGTAGTAGTAGAAGTAGTTACAATAGCAGTACTAGCAGCAACAGTAATTGTAGTAGTAGCAGCAGCATTAGCAGTAGGAGCAGTAATAGCAGCAGTACTAGTAGCATTTGAAAAATGAGCAATAGTAGCAATCGTAGTAGTAGTTGAAGAAGTAGAAGTAGTAGTAATATTAGTTGTAGTAACAGTAGTAGTAGTCGCCGCATTGAGCGTAGTAGGAGTAGGAGTAGTAGTATTTGTAGTAAAAGTAGAAGCAGTAGAAATAGTAGAAGTAGTAGTAGTAGTAGTAGTAGTAGTAGTAGTCATAGCAGTAGTAGCAGCTGTGGCAATAGTAGCAGTCATTAGAGTAGCAAAAGTAGTAGTTGTGGTAGCAGTTGTAGCAGTAGTAGTAGTAGTACAAGTAGTAGCAATAATAGCCGTAGTACTAGTAGCAGCAGCAGTAGGAGCAGTAGTAGTAGTAGTTTCAATAGTTGGGGTAGTAGTGATAGTAGTTGTAGGAGTCATAATAGTAGTAGTAGTAGCGGTGGTCGTGGTAGTAGTAATAATAGTAGCCATAGTTGCTGTAGTAGAAGTAGTAGTAGTAGTAGTAGTAGCAGCATCAACAACAACAACAGTAGCAGTAGTATTATTAGTAATAGTAGCAATAGAAGAGCAGTTGTATTAGTAGTAGTAGTAGAAGATCTTGTAGTAGCTGTAGTAGTTGTAGTAGCAGCAGTAGTTGTAGTAGAAGCAATAATAGTTGTAATAGTAGTAGTATTAGTAGTTCTACCAACAGTAGTAGTAGTAGAAATAGTAGTAGTAGTAGGAGTAGTGGAAGTAGTAGCAGCAGGAGTAGTTATAATGGTAGTAGTAGCAGTAGTAGTAAGAGAAATAGTAGCCGTAGTTGTAGTAGTATTATTAGGAGAATAAATCATAGTAGTTGTAGTAGCAGAAGTAGCATTAATTTTGATAGTAGTACTAGTTGTTGTTGTAGAAGAAGTTGCAGTATTTGTTATAGTAGTATTAGAAATAGCAGAAGTAGCAGTAGTTGTGATAATAGTCATAGTGTTTGTGGCACTAGTGGCATTAGTAGTAGTACCAGTAGTAGTAGTAGTAGTAGTAGCAGCAGCAGCAGTAGTAGTAGGACGAGTAGTAATAGAAGTAGTAGTAGTAGTAGTAGGAGCAGTAGTAGTACTACTAGTAGCAACCGTGGAATTACTAGTAGTGGCAGTAGTAATACTAATAGTAGTAGTAGCAGTAATAGCAGTAATAAGAGTAGTAGTAGTAGTAGTAGTCAGAGTCGTAGTAGTAATAGTAGTAGAAGCAGTTGTAGCAATAGTAGTGGTGTTATCAGTAATAGGTATTGTAGTGGTACAAGTAGTAGTAGTAGTAGCAGCAGCAGCAATAGCAGTAGCAGCAGCAGTAGTAGTAGCAATAGTAATACTAGTTGTTGTAGTAGTAGTAGTAGTTGTAGTAGTAGTAGTAGTAGTAGTAATAGCAGCAGCAGTAGTGGTAGTATTGGTAGTTGCAATTGTAGTAGGAGGAAGAGTCACAGCAGTGGTGGTAGCAATAGTCGTAGTAGTAGTAGTCATTGTAGTAGCAGTATTAGTAGTAGTAGTAGTGGTAGTATAAGTAGCAGTTGTTGTAGAAGTAGTGGTTGTAGTATTAGTAGTCGCAACAGTGGTAGTAGTTGGAGAAGTACTAGTTGTAGTAGCAGTAGTGGTCGTAGAAGTTGCAGCTGTAGTACAAGTAGAGGAGCATTAGTAGCAGTTGTAGCTAGAGTAGCAGTAGTAGACAGAGCAGCAGCAGCAGCAGCAATAGTAGTTCTGGAAGTAGTAGTGGAAGTAGCTGTAGCAATAGTAGTAGTTATCATAGTAGTAGTAGTAGATGGAGTAGTAGTAGTAGAGTTAGTAGTAGTAGTAGTAGTAGTAGTAATAGTAGTAGTAGTAGTAGTAGTAGTAGTAGTGGTAGTAGTAGTACTAGTAGAATAATAGTAGGAATAGGAGTAGTAGTAGTAGAAGTGGTTGCAATAGTTGTAGTAGTTACCACAACATGAGTGGTAGTTGTTGTAGTAGTAATATTAATAGAAGTTAGAGTAGATATGGTAGTTGGAGTAGTAGTGGTAGTAGCAGCAGCAGCAATGGTAGTAGAAGTAGGAATAGTAGCAGTAATTGTAGTATTAGCAATTGTAATCATAGTAGTAGTTGCAGTAGTGGCAGTAGAAGTAGTAGTAGTAGTAATAAAAGTAGTATCAATAGCAGTAGTAGTAGTAGGAGTTGTAGTAGTAGTAGTTGTGATAGTACAAGTAGGAGTGAAAGTAGTCGCAGTAGTAGGGAAAGCAGAAGTAGTAGTAGTAGTAGCAGTAGTAGTAGTAGTGGTAGTAATATTAGTAGTTGTCACAGTATTAGTAGCAAAAGTAGTAGCAAGGGGAGAAGATGTTGTAGTTGCAATAGTAGTAGTAATAATAGTAGTAGTACAAGCAATATAAGTAGCAGTATTAGTAGTCGTGTTAGTAGTTGTAGTAGTACCTGTAGCAATAGTAGCGGCACTAGCAACAGTAGCAGTAATAGTAGTAGTAGAAATATTAGGAGTAGTGGTAGTAGTTGTGTCAAAAGAAGTAGTTATGGTAGTAGTAGTAGTAGTAGTAGTAGTAGTAGTAGTAGTTGTAGAAGTAGTAGTAGTTGCTATAGTAATAGAGGTAGTAGTAGCTGTAGTACCAAGAGTAGTAGTAGAAGTAGTAGTAGTAGTAGTAATAGTAGTAGAAGTAGCAATAGTTGTAGTAGCAACAGTAGCAGCAGCACCAATAGTAGGAGGAGAAGTAGTAGTTGTTGTTATTGTAGGAGAAGTAGTAGTAGTAATAGTAGCTGTAGTAATAGTCATAGTAGTACTACTAGTAGTAGAAGTAGTCCTGACAGTAGTTGTAGTAGCAGTAGTAGTAGCAATAGTAGTAGTAGAAGCATTAGTAGCTGTATTAGTTGTGATAGTAGCAGTAGCAGTAGTAATAGTAGCAGTAGTAGCAGTTGTGATTGTAGTTGTGTTATCGGTAGCAGCAGTTGTAGTAGTACCAGTAGTAGTAGCAGTAGAAGCAGTCACAGTAGTTGTAGGAGGAGGAGGAGTCGTGGTAGTAGTAGTAGTGGTAGCAACAACAACAATAATAGTAGTAGTAGCAGTAGTGGTAATAGCAACAACAACAACAAAAATAGCTATGGTAGTATTACTAGGAGTAGTAGTAGTAGTATTTGTAGTCATAGTAGCAGTAGTAGTAGTGGTGGTGGTGGTAGTAGTAGTAGCAGTACTAGTAGTACTAGCAGTCGTAGGTATAGTTGTAGTAATAGTAGCGAAAGTTGTAGTAGTAGCAGCTGTAGTAGTTGTTGTAGTAGGAGCAGTATCTTCTATCGTAGGAATAGTAGTTGCAGTAGCAGTTGAAGTAGTAGTAGCTATAGGAGTGGCAAGTGTAGTAACTGAGCCATAGTAGTAGTAGTAATAGTACTAGTAGTAGTAGTAGCAATAGTTGTAGTAGTAGTAGTGGTGGTAGTAGTAGCAATAGAAGTAGCAGTAGTTGTTGTTGTAGCAGTAACAATAGAAGTTGTAGTAGTAGTAGTTGTAGCCGTAGTAGTTGTTGTTGTAGTAGTAGTAGCAGCAGGAGTACTAGATGGAGTTGTAGTATTAGTAGCAGTAGAAGTAATTGCATCAATAGCAGTCATAGAAATAGTTGTAGTAGTGGTAGTCTTAGTAGTAGTAGCAGTAGTAGCGGCAGTCTCACTAGTAGTTGTAGTAGTAGCAACCGTATTAGTCACAGTAGTAGTATCAGAAGTAGTTTTTGTAGCAATAGCAGTAGTTAAAGCAGTAATAGTAGTAGCAGTAGTGTTGGTAGTAATAATAGTGGCAGCAATAATGGTTGTAGTCATTCACATAGAAGTTGTAGTAGTAGCTGTTGTAATAGAAGTAGTGGTAGTAGTAGCCACAGTAGTCGAAGTAGTAGTAGAAGTAGTAGTAGTCAAAGTAGTAGTCATAGTCATGGTTGCAGTAGTAGCAGTATTAGTAGTTGAAATAGGATTAGTAGTAGCTGTAGCAGTAGTCGTAGTAGTAGTAGTGGTTGTAGTAGCAGCTGTTGTAGTAGTAGCAGTAGCAGTTGTTGTTGTAGTAGCAGTATCGGTAGTAGTAGTAGTAGAAGTAATAATAGTAGTAACAGTAGTAGTAGTAGTAGTAGTATTAGTAGTAGTAGTAGTAGTGGTAGTAGTAGTAGTAGTAGTAGTCATAGTCATGGTTGCAGTAGTAGCTGTATTAGTAGTTGAAATAGGATTAGTAGTAGCTGTAGCAGTAGTCGTAGTAGTAGTAGTGGTTGTAGTAGCAGCTGTTGTTGTAGTAGCAGTATCAGTAGTAGTAGTAGTAGAAGTAATAATAGTAGTAACAGTAGTAGTAGTAGTAGTAGTAGTAGTAGTAGCAGTAGTAGTAGTAGTAGTGGTGGTGGTAGTAGTAGTAGTAGTAGTAGTAGTAATAGTAGTAGTAGTAGTAGTAATAGTAATAGTAATAGTAATAGTAGTAGTAGTGATAAAAGGAGGAGTAGTAGTAGTAGCAGAAGGAAAAGTAGTTGTAATAACAATAATATTAGTTGCAATAGTAGTAGTAGTAGTAGTAGTAGTAGTAGTAGTAGTCAGAGTAGTAGTGGGAATAGGTGCTAGAGAAGGAGTACTAGTAGGAGTAGAAGTAGCGATAGTAGTAGTAATAGTAGTAGCAGTAATTGTGGTAGCAGTAATTGTAGTGGTAGTAGTAGCAGTAGTTGTAGAAATAGTTGTAGAAGTTGTAGCAGTAGTAGCAAGAGTAGTGGCAGAAGTAGTAGTAGTCGTAGCAGCAGTAGTAATTCTCTTAGTTTCAGTAGTAGTAATATTAGTAATAGTAGTATCATAGTAATAGTTTTAGTTGTTGTAGCATTTTTAGTAGCAGAAGTACTAGTAGTAGTAGTATTAGTAGTAGTTGTCGTAGTAGAAGTAGTAGAAGTAGTAGTAGTAGGAGTAATAGGAGAAGTTATAGAAGTAGCAGTGGTAGCAGTAGTGGTGGTAGTAATAGTTGTAGCAGCAGTAGTAGCAGTAGTAGTAGCTATAGTAGTAGTAGTACTAGTAGTAGTAGTAGTGTTGTAGTTGCAGTAACAACAATAATAGTAGGCGGAGATGGAGTAGTAGTAGTAGTAGTTTCATTAATATTAGCAATTGTAGAAATAGTTGAATTAGTAGTAGTAGTAGTAGTTGTAGCAAAATCTATATAAGCAGCAGTAGCAGTAGCAATAATAATAGCAGTAGAAGTTGCAGTTGTAGCAGTAGTAGCGGTTGTATAAGTAATAGTGGTGGCAGTTGAAGCAGTAGCAATTGTTGCAGTAGTAGTAGCAGTGATAATAGTAGTAACCATGGAAGTGGTAGTAGTTGTTGCATTAGTAGTGGAAGCAGTGACAGCAGTAGCCGTAATAGTAACAATGGTAGTAGTAACGGAAGTAGCAACAGCAACAGTAGCGGTAGTAGAAGTGGAAGCAATAGGAGTGGTTCTAGTAGGAGTAGTACTAACCGTAGCAGTAGCAGGAGTAACAGCAGCAAAATTACTACAACTGCTCCTACTCCTACTTGTGCTACTACTGCTACTATTCCTACACCTACCACTTCTACCACTTCTCCTAGTCCTACTACTACTACTATCACTTCTACTGCTACTATTATTACTACTTCTACACCTATTCCTACTCTTGCTACTACTACTACTAGTGCTACTACTACTACTACTACTACAGTTAGAGCTCCTACTACTACTACAACTATTTCTACTACTACTACTAACACTACTGCTACTTCTGCTACTGCTACAACTACTACAACTACTACAACTACTATAGCTACTACAGCTTCTGTTACTGCTACACCGACTACTTCTATAGCAACTCCTACTGTTACCAGCATTACTGCTACTACCACTACTACAAATAATACTACTACTATTACCACTACTCCTACTACTACTGGTGCAGTTGCTTCTGTTGCCGCTGCTACTACTATTACTGCTGCTACTATTACAAAAGCTACTGCTACTTCTACTATTACTGATTCAACGGCTACTGCTACTACTGCAACTACTATTATTACTACTACTACTGTTACTACTGTTACTGCTGCTACTACTGCTACTACTACGACTACTACTGTTACTACTACTACTACTATTGCTCCTACGTCTACTACTACCAGTGCAACTACTATTATTACTACTGCTACTGCTATTACTATTACTACTACTACTGTTGCTGCTACTATTACTACTGCTACTACTGTTACTATAGCCATTACTGCTACTATAACCACTACTGCTACTACTACTGGTACTATTACTACTATTACTACTACTACTACTACTATTGCTATTATTACTACAAACAACTACTGCTACTACTGCTACTACTACTTTTACTACTTCTAGTACATCTACTATTACTGGTACCACCACTACTACAATTACTTTTATTATTACTACTGCTGCAACTATTATTGGTACCACCACGACTACTACTAGTAGTACTATAACTATTGTTGTTGCTGCTACTACTGTTGCGGCAACTTTTGTTGCTACTACTGCTGCTCGTACAACAACTACTACTGCTATTCCCACAACTAATACTACTGCTACTACATCTGCTACATCTACTACAATTACAACTACTATTACAACATCTTCTACTACTCCTAAAACTACTACTACTACTACTCCTACTACAACAACCACAAATTCTACGACTACTCATTTTACTTCATCTGCTACTACTATTGCTGTAACTACTACTATTACCTCTACTGTTACTTCTACTGCAACTGATTCTGCTACTGATACTTCTACTACCAGAACTATCGCTACTACTGTTGCAACTACTACTGTCACTACAACTACTACTCCAACTACTATTGCTGCTGCTACAACTACTACTCCACCTACTAAAACTACTACTACTACTACTACTACTACTCTTACGCCTAGTATTAGTACTGCTGCTACAGCTACTGTTACGCCTACTACAACTACTACTATAAAAACTACTATAAATACTACTGCTGCTGCTGCTGCTACTATTACTACTAATACTACTTCTCCTACTATGAGCACTACTACTGCTACCACTACCACTAATATTGCTACTGCTACTGCCACTATTACTAGTACTATTGCTACTAATGCTTTCACTACTACTGCTACTACTGCTGGTACCTCTGCCATTATTACTACTATGACTTTTACTACTACTGCTACTACAACAACTACTACTACTCCTACTACTACTGCTGCTACGAGTGATACAACTCCTCCTACTACTACTACTCCTATTGCTACAACTACTACCACTAGTACTACTACTATTAGTACAACTTATACTACTACACACACACTGCTACAAGTACTACGACTACTCCTAGTAATACTACTACTACTACTACATCAACAACTACTACTACTATCATTACTGCAACTACTACTTATACAACAACCTCTAATACAACTACTACTCCTACTGTTACTACACTACTACCACAACAACTACTACTAATACTGCTACTACTCTTGCAACTACTGCTATTACTACAAATAAAACTGCTACTGCAACAGCAACAACAACAACTACTACCCCTAGTATAACTACTACTACTACTACTCTAGCTACTACTACTACTACTACAACTACAACAACAACTTCTACCACTACTACTACTACTACTACTACAACTTCTACTACTACTACTACTACTACTACTACTACTCCTTCTGCTACTACTACTGCTGTTACTACTACTACTTCTACTACTATTACACGACTACTACTACTACAACAACTACTACTACTATTACCACTACTACTCCTCCACCTACTATTACAACCATTGCTGCTGCTGCTACTACTTCTACTACTACTACTAGAGATACCACAACTACTACATTGCTACTACAACAACTATTATAGCTACTACTACTACTACTACTCCACCTTCTGCTATAACTACTGCTACTGCTACTACTGCTGCTCCTATTACTACTACCACTACTATTACTCCTACAACTACTACTACTACTACTACCGCTACAACTACAACTACTAAAACTTCTCCCACAACTACTACAACTACTCTTGCTAATACTGCTACTACTAGTGTTGCTACTACTACTACTTCAACTAATAAAAAAACTACTACTGCTAGTACCACTACTACTACACCTACTGCTACTACTACTACTCCTACTGCTACTGCTACAATAGCTACTACTTCTACTACTACTACAACTACTACAACTATAACTACTACTACTACAAATGCCAATACTAAAACTAATGCTGCTGCTGCTACAACAACAACTACTATTACCGCTACTACTACTCCTACTACTACCACAACTACTACAACTACCACTACAACAACTACAACTACTACGGCTACGACTGCTACCACTGCAACTACTACTTCTACTACTCCCTCTACAACTGCTTCTTCTACTGTTACTACACTACTACTACTACAACAACAATAACAACAACAACTACTACTACTA
>RXID01015207.1:37500-39196 GCA_005019695.1 Trichopus zeylanicus subsp. travancoricus
CTACTACAATTACTACTTCTACTACCACTCCGACGACAACTACTGCTAATCCAACTAATACAACTGCTACAACTACTAGGGTTGCTGTTACTACTTCTACTACAACTATTACTTCTACAACAATTACTACTATTGCAAATGCTGCTACCACTACTTCGAATGCTACTACTGATACTACAAATACTACTACTCCTACTACGACTACCACTACTACTACAACAACTACGACTACTACGACTACTGCTGTTGTTGCCATTACTACAACTTCCTCTACTACTTTTACTATTGCTACTGCCACTACTACTACTACTACTACGATACTACTATTGCTACAACTACTACTATTGCTACGGCGCTAGTAGTAGTAGCAAAAGGGGAAGCTCCGGCACTTGTCAGTATGAGCACTGCTTTTTCCCTTCTTGTATCTATGTCAACTTACGATGAAAAGTGTGCTTTTGCTTGAACTGAATCCTGAAATAGGTAAAAACCCGGCCTTGACTTTAGCTCAAATCGATTTTCCTAAGGTTTACATATGCGCGTATGCACGCTAAAACTATTACGTGCCTACGTACGCGATCGAGATAAAGACCCAAAGTGAGTTACTGACCGTGAAAACAGATAAGAAGACAAATGCTTAACACATGCAAGTCGAACGTTCTTGTTTCGTTTTTTCTTGCCCTGAGGTAGAGGAGTGTGCTCTATGGTAACCAGCTGCGCGATAAAACTACTATGTCCATGCGCGCGAAAAGCGGGGTTGGCTCTCTGCCCCGGCTCAGGTGGACATCCTCGGTTTAACCCCTCCGTGCTCAAGCTTATAACAGGTCAGGCGCAGTTACTAAAAAGAAGATGTAGCAGGTTTACTAAAAAGAAGATCCGGGAGTCCCGCATGGAAGGGCTCATTACTACTACTTCTACTACTACAACACAACAACTACTACTACTTCTGCTACTATTACCTCTTCTTCTACTACTACTATTACTACTACTACTACTTCTACTTCTTACACTACTATTACTACTACTGCTACCACCACTACTACTACTACTAATCCTACTACTACAATTGCTACAACAGCTACTATTGCTACTTCTGCTACCACTACTTAGACTGCTTCAACTTCTACTACTGCTATTGCAATTACTACTACAGCTACTACAACATCCACTACTGCTGCTAGTAGTGCTACTGTCCCAATAACAAAAACTACTACTGCTACAACTATAATAATTACTGCCGCTGCAACTTCTACTACTGCCACTACAACTACAGCGACAACAACAACTACTACTACTATCACAACTACAACTCCTACTAGTGCTACTAACACAACAACAAATACTACTGCTGCTGCTGCTACTACTACTACTACTACCACCTCTCCTATAACAATAATAACTACTACTACTACTTCTTCCTCTACAACAACTGCTACTGACACTGCTACTAATGCTACAACTACTTCTAACGCTACTACTACTACTTCTACGGATTCTACTGCTACTGCTACTGCTATTACAATTGTTGCTACTGCTACTACTCCTACTCCTACTATTACTATTACGACTAGCATTGAGGCTGCTACTGCTGCTACTACTTGCTGCTGCTGCTGCTCCTGCTCCTGCTGCTCCTGCTCCTACTCCTGCTGCTCCTGCTCCTGCTCCTGCTGCTGCTGCTGCTGCTGCGGCTGCGGCTGCT
>RXID01015208.1:0-24739 GCA_005019695.1 Trichopus zeylanicus subsp. travancoricus
AGTAATAGGAAGTAGTTGTCGTTAGCACAAGTAGTAGCTGTAGCAATCGCATACTGCATAGTATTAGCAAGATCAGAAAGTAATAGTAGTCGATAGTAGAGGCGCAGCAGCAGTAGTAATATTAGTAGTAGCAGCAGCAGTAATAGTAGTAGATGTAGTTTTAGTAGCAATAGTCATAGTAGCAGTAATGATAGTAGTAGTACAAGCGATATTTGGAGTGTAGTGGTAGTAATAGTTGTTGCAACTGCAGTAGCAGTACTAGTAGTAGTAGTGCTGTCAGTAATAGTAGTAGCAATAGTAGTAGTAGTAGTAGCAGCATCTGCAATAGTAGTAGTAGTAGTTGTAGTAGTAGTAACTGTAGTAACATCAGTAATAGTTGTTGTAGTCGTGGTAGTAGTAGTAGCAGTAGAAGCAGTATTTGGAGAAGTACTAGTAGTAGTTGTAGTAGTAGAGTAGCAGCAGCAGTTGTAGTACTACTAGTAGTAGTAGTTGGAGCAGCATCAGTAGTACTTAAAGTAGTAGTAGTAGCAGCAATAGTAGTAGTAGTATTAGTATTAATACGAGTAGTAGTCATAGTAGTGGCAGCTATAGTAGCAGTAGTAGTCGTTGATGTAGTAGCAAAAGTAGTAGTGGTAGTAGTAAAAGTAATCGTTGTTATTGTAGTAGTAGTAGTTGTGGTGGTATTAGTAGCAATACTAGTCGAAGCAGTAGTAGTATTAGTTGGAGTAGCATTAATTGTAGTAATAGAAGTAGTCATAGTAGTAATAGCAGTAGGAAAAGTAGTGGTCGTAGTAGTAGTATTAGCTGCAGCAGCCGCAGTAGAAGTAATAGTAGTTATATTAGTAGTAGTAGTATTAGTAGTGTTAGTAGTAGTCGCGGTGGTAGTTGCAATTGTAGTAGTACTAGTTGTAGTAGCAATAGTAGTAGTAGTTGTAGTAGTAGTAGCAGTTCGGTAGTCATAGTAGCAGTAGTAGTAGCAGAAGTATTTGGAGTACGTTTAGGTGTTGTTGTAGTAGTAGTACCAACAATAGTGGCAATAGTAGTAATAGCTGTAGTAGGAGTAGTTGTTGTTGTTGTAGTAGTAGTAGTTATTTTAGCAGTGACAGTAGTTGTAATAGTAGTATTAGTAGTTATAGTAGAAGTAGCAACTATAGTAGCAATAGTAGCCGTTGAAGCAATGGTAGTAGTAGTAGGAGTAGTATTAGTAGTATTAGCAACAGTAGTAGTAGTTGTTATTGTTGCATTAGCAATAGTTGTAGCAGCAGCTGTCATAGCAGTAGTAGCGGCAATGTTAGTAGTTGTAGTACTAGTAGCGACAACAAAGCAGTAGCAGCAGATGGAGTAGCAGTAGTAGGAGTAGAAGAAGCAGTAGCAAAAGTAGTAGTAGCAGTCACAGTTGTAGTAGTACTTGTAGCAGTTGCTGCAACAACAGTTGTTACAGTAGTGGAAGTAGTAGTAGTGGTAGTAGTAGTAGCAGTAGTAGCAGTAGTAGTAGTAGTAGTTGTAGCAGTAGTAGCAGTAGTAGTAGTACGAATAGTAGTAGTTGTTGTAGAAGTGGTGATACTAGTAGTAGTAGTAGTAATAGTAGTAGCAGTAGTAGTAGTGGCAATAGTAGTAGTTGTTGTTGTAATAGACATAGTAGCAGTAGTAGTAGTAGTAGTCAGAAAAGTATTAGTAGTAGCAGTAGCAGCAATAGTAGTAGTAGTAGTAGCAGAAGTGATAGTAGTAGAAGTAGTAGCAATAGTAGCAGTAGCAGAAGTTGTAGTTGTAGTAGTAGTAATAGTACTAGTAGCAGTAGCAGTAGTTGTAGCGAATGTAGTAGTAGCAGTAGTTGTAGTAGTAGTAGCTGTTGTTATAGGAGAACTAATAGTAGAAGTAGTAGTAGAAGTAGCATTTGTTGTTGTTGTCGTAATACTAGTAGTAGTACTAGTATTTGTTTTTGTAATAATAGTACTAGTACCAATAGTTGTAGTAGTAGTAGAAGTAGAAGTTCTAGTAATAGAAGTTGTAGTAGCAGTAGTAGGAGTAGTTGTCGTAGAAGTAGTGGTAGCAATTGTAGCAGTAGTAGTCGTAGTAGCAGTGAGAGGTTTAGTAGTAGCAGTCGTTGCTGTAGTAGTTGTAGTTGCAGTAGTCATAGTTGTAGTAATACCAGTAGTGGTAGTAGTAGTACTAGTAATAGAGGCAAAAGTAGTGGTGGTGGTAGTATTCGCAATAGTCGTACTACTAGTAGTAGCAGAAGTATTATTAGATGGAGTAGCTGTAGTAGTAGGAGCAGTATTAGTAGTAGTGGTAAGAGTATTCGGAGAAGTTGTAGCTGTAGCAATAGTAATAGCGGTATTAGTTGTAGTATTAGTAGTAGTAGGAGCAGAAGTAGTAGTAGTAGTAGTAGTAGCAGTTGTAGTAGCAGTAGTTGCAACAACTGTAGTAGTAGTAGTAGTAGTAGGGACTACATTAGGAGCTGTTGTAGGATTAGTACTAGTTGGAGTATTGGTAGTGGCAATATAGTTGCAGTAGTAGTTGTGGTAGTGGCAGCAGTAGTTGAAGTAGTAGTAGTACAAGTAGTATTAGGAGTGGTAGTTGGAGCAGGTGTTGGAGTTTGGGTAGTAATAGTAGTAGTAGTAGTAGTGAATGTAGCAGTAGTGGTAGTAGTAGTAGTAGTCTTGGTAGTAGTAGGAGTGGTGGCAGTAGTAATATGAGTAGTAGTAGAAATAACACCAATAGCAGTAGTAGCAGTAGTTGTTATAGTAGTAGTGGCAGTAGTTGAAGTAGCCTTAGAAGGAATACCACTAGTTATTCTAGTAGCTGTTGTAGAGGGAGAAGTAGTAGTAGTAGCAGCAGGAGAAGTAGTAGTAGTACCTACTATAAGAGGAGTAGTAGTAGCAGTCATAGTAGTAGGAGAAGAAGTAGGTAGAGGAGTAGTAGTAGCGGTAGAAGAAATAATAGCAATAGCAGCAATAATAGGAGCAGTAGTGTTATTAGTAATGGTAATAGTAGTAGTAGTAGTAGTAGTAGTAATAGTTGTAATAGTTGTAGCAGCAACAGCAGCAGCAGAAGTAGTTGTAGTAGAAGCAGTATTAGTAGCAATAGTAGTAGTGGTAGTAATAATAGTTGTAGTAGAAGCAGTACTAGTAGAAATAATAGTGATAGTATTAGCAACCGTAATAGGAGTTTTATCGAGGGAGTAGTGGTGGTAGTAGTAGTAGTAGCAGCAGCAACAGTAGCAATAGTAGTAGTAGTGCTGGTGATAGTAGTAGTTGTAGTAGTACTAGTAGTTGTTGTTGTTGTAGTAGCAGCAGTAGCAATAGTAGTAGTTGTTGTAGTTGCAGTTGTTGTTGTTGTAGTAGTAGTAGCAGTAGCAGTAGTTGTTGCTGTTGTTGTGGTAATTGTAATAGTAGTAGTATAAGTTGGAGTAGGAGTGGTAGTTGCAGTGGTAGTAGTATTAATTGGAGTAGTAGTAGTACTAGTAGGAGTGGTTGTAGTAGCAGTAGTTGTAGTACCAGTAGTAGTAGGAGTAGTATTAGTAGTAGCAAATGTACTAGTAGTAGTTGTAGTAGTAGTAGTCATTGGAATAGGGGTAGTTGTAGTAGCAGGAGTGGTAGAAGTAGTAGCAGTTGGAGTAGGAGTAGTAGTAGCAGTAGTAGTAATAGTTGTTGTAGTGGTAAGTAGTAGCAGCAGTAGAAATAGAGGTGGTAGTTGTAGTCGTGGTGGTGGTAGTAGTAGTAGTAGTAGTAATAGTAGTAGTAGTAGCAGCAACAACAACAACAGCAACAAAAGACGTAGTAAGTAGTAGTACTAGTATAAATTTTAGTGTTGCTAGTAGTAGTAATAGGAGTAGTATGAGTAGTTGTAGTAGTAGTAGTAGTAGTAATAGTAGTATTAGTAGTAGTAGTAGAAGTAGTTGTTGTAACAGCAGCTGTAGTAGCTGTTGTGGTAGCAGCAAAAACAACAGTAGTAGTAGTAAAAGTAGATGTAGTATTAGTTCTAGCAGTAGCGTATGCAGTAGCAACAGCTGTAGTAGTTGTAGTAGTAGTTGGAGTATTACAAGTAGTGGTAGTAGTAGTAGTTGTTGTTGTTGTTGTAGTAGTAGAAGCGGTAGTATCAATAGTAGCAGTAGTAAGTGGAGCTAAAATTGTTGTAGTACGAGAAGTTGTACGAGTTGTAGTTGTAGCAGCAGTAGCAACATTGTTAGTAGTAGTAGTAGTGTAGTAGTAGCCATAACGGTAGTAGTTGTAGTTGTAACAGTCGTAGTAGTTGCAGCAGTAATAGTAGCAATGGTTGCCATAGTAGTAGTAGTAGGACTATCAGCAGCAGTAGTAATAGTAGTAGTTGTAATAGGACTAGTAGTAGCGTGGTAGTTATAGTAGTGGTATGAGCAATAGTAGTAGTACTAGTAGTAGTGGTGGGGGTGGTAGTAGTAGTAGTAGTAGTAGTAGTATTAGTATTAGTAGTAGTAGTAGTACTAGCAATAGAAGTAGATGTAGAAGTAGTAGTGAAGTAGTAGTAGTAGTAGTAGACGTAGTAGTAGTAGTGGATGTATTTTTAGGAGAAGCAGTAGTATTTATAGTAGAAGTAGTTGTGAAGTTGTACTATTAGTAGCAATAGTGGTAATAGTAGTAGCAGTAGTTGTAGTAGTAGTAGTAGTGGTAGTAGTGGTAGTAGCTGTAGCAGTAGTAGTAGTGGTAGTAGCAGTAGGAGTAGCATTAGTAGTAGAGTACTTGTTGGAGCCGTGGCAGCAGCAGTATTAGTAGTAGTAGTATTAGTAGTTGCAGAAGGAGCAGCAACTGCAGCAGTAGATGTAATAGTAGAAGCAGCAACAATAGCAGTAGTTGTATCAGCGGTAGTAGTAGTTGTAGTAATTGTGGTAGTAGTCGGAGCAATGGTAGTAGATGTAGCGGTGCTGGTAATTGTTGTAGTGGTGCGAGTAACTATTGCTGTAGAAGCAGTAGTAGTAGTAGTAGCAGTAGTAGTATTTGTAGTAGTAGTAACAACATTAGTGGTAGTAGTAGCAGTATTTGTTGCAATAGTAGCAACTGTAGTGGCAACAGTAGCAGCATTAGCAATAGTAGGAATAGTAGTAGTAGTAGCAGCAGCTGCAGCAGTAGTAGTAGTACTAGTAGTAGTAGTAGTAGTAGTAGTAGTAGTAGTAGTAGCAGTAGCAGTAGTAGTAGCAGTAGCAAGAGTAGCTGTAGTAGCAGCAACAATAGTAGTAGTAGTAGTAGTAGCAACAACAACAACAACAATAGTAGTAGTAGCAGTCATAGTAGAAATAGTGCCAGCAGTTGTAGCAGAAGTAGTAGCAGTAAAAGTAGTTGGGGTAGTAGTAGTAGCAGTAGTAGCAGTAGTGGTAGCAATAGTAGTTACAATTGTAGTAGTAGTAGCAGCATCAGTAGTAGTAGCACTTGTTGTTGTTGTAGTGGTGGTGGTGGTGGTGGTAGTAGTAGTAGTAGTGGTAGTAGTAGTAATAGTAGTAGTAGTGAGGTAGTTGTAGTCGTAGTTGCAGCAGTAATAGTAGAGGAAGTAATAGAAGTAGTGGTAGCAGTAGTAGTAGAAGTAGTCGTAGTAGTAGCAGTAGTGGCAACCGTGGCAGTAGTAGTAGTAGTAGTAGCAGTAGCCGTAGTTGTAGCGATAGCAGAAGTAGCAGCTATACTTGTAGGAGGAGAAGTAGTAGTACTTGCTATTATAGGAGAAGTGGTAATATTAGTATTAGTAGTAGTAAAAGTAGTAGTAGTAGCAGTAGTAGTTGTAGTAGTAGTAGTAGTAGTAGCAGTAGTTGTAAAAGTAGTTGTAGTAGTAGCAGTAGTTGTAAAAGTAGTTGTAGTAGTAGTTGTAGTTGCAAGGGCAGTAGAAGCATTAGTAGAAGCAATAGTAGTAATAGCAGTAGTAGAAGTAGCGATATTAGCAGTAGTCGCAATAGTAGTAGTAATACTATTAGCAGTAGCAACAATAATAGTAGTCGTAGCAGCAGCAGCAGTAGTAGTAGTAATAGCACTAGTGTTAGTAGTAGCAGCAGCAGCAGCAGCAGCAGCAGCAGCAGTAGTAGTAGTAGTAGTAGTAGTAGTAGTAGTAGTAGTTGGAGTAGGAGTAGGAGCAGGAGTAGGAATTGTACTGGTAGTAGCCGTAGTAGTAATAGTGGTTGTAGTAATAGTAGTAGTCGTCGTAGCAGTAGTAGTAGTAGTTGTAGCAGCAGTAGTAGTAGTAGCAGTAGTAGCAGCAGCGGTAGCAGCTGTAGTACTAGCAATAGTAGCAGTAGTAGAAGTAGTATGAATAATAGTAGTAGTTGTAGTATTTGTAGTTGTTGTCATATTAGAAGTAGTAGTAGTTATTGTAGTAGTAATAGTAGTAGTAGTAGTAGAAGAAGTGGCAGCCGGAGTAATAGTAGTTGTAGCATTCGAAGTAGTTGCAGTAGTTGTAGCAAAAGTAGTGTAGTAGTATCAGCAGCAGCAGTATTATTATTATTATTATTATTATTAGTAGTAGTAGTAATTGTAGTAGTAGTACGAGTAGTAGTAGGAATAAGTGTAGGAGGAGTAGTAGGAGTACCAATAGAAGTAGTAGTAGTAGCTGTAGTGGTAGTATTAGTATTGGTAGTAATAGTAGTAATAGAAATAGCACCAGTAGCAATAGTTGTAGTAGTTGCAGTAGTAGTAGTAGTAGTTGTTGTTGTAGTTGTTGTGGTAGTAGTAATAGCAGTAGTTGTAGTAGTAGTAATAATAATAATAGTAGTAGTAGCAGCAGTAGTAGCACCAGTAGTTGTATTTATGGTAGTGGTACCACCTGTAGTAGTAGCTGCAGGAGAAGTTGTAGGTATAGTTGTAGGAGAAGAATTTGCTATAATAGTTGTAGTAGCGGCAGCAGTAGCAGTCTTAGCAACAGCAATAGTATTAATAGTAGCAATAAGAGTAGTAGTAGTAGTAGCAGCAGCATTAGTATTAGTAGCAATAGTAATAGTAGTATTAATCGTAGTAGTAGTAGTACAAGCGGTATTAGTAGTAGTAGTAGTGGTAACAATAGATATAGTAGGAGGAGTAGGAGGAGTAGTAGTAGTAGTGCTAGTATTGATAGTAGCAGCAGCAGTAGTAGTTATAGTAGTAGTAGTTATAGTAGTAGTAGTAATAGTAGTAGTAATAGTAGTAGCAGCAGTAGTAGTTGCTGTAGTAGTGGTGGTAGTAGTAGTAGTAGCAACAGTAGTAGCGGTAGTAGTAGAAGAAGTAGAAGTTGGAGAAGTTGTAGTTGGAGCTGTGGTAGCAGATGTAGCAGTAGTAGGAGAAGCAGCAACAGCAGCAGTAGTACTAGTAGTAGTAGTAGCAGTAACGGTAGTAGTGATAGTAGTAGTAGTTGGAGAAGCATCAACAGTACTTATAGTAGTAACAGTAACAACAGTAGCATTAGTAGTAGTAGTATTAATACTAGCAACTGTCATAGCAATGGTAGCAGTAGTATCAGTAGTAGCAGTAGTAATAGTAGTAGTGGTCGTAGATGTAGTAGCATAAGTAGTAGTAGTAGTAGAAGTAATAGTTATAGTAGCAGTAGTAGGAGTAGCATCAGCCGCAGCAGCAATAGTACTAGTAGTAGTAGTTGCAGTAGGAGCAACAGTGGTAGTAGTAGTAGTTGGAGAAACATTGGTTGTACTTGTAGTAGCAGTAGCATTAGTTGTTGTAGTACTAGTAGTAGAAGTAATAGTTATAGTAGCAGTATTAGGAGTAGCAGCAGCCACAACAGCAGTAGTACTAGTAGTAGTAGTAGCAGTAACAGTAGCAGTGTTAGTAGTAGTAGTTGGAGAAGCATCGATAGTACTTGTAGTAGCAGCAGTAGCAACAGTAGTAGTAGTGGCGTAGATGTACTAGCGTATGTTGTAGTAGTACTTGTAGAAGTAATAGTTATAGTAGTAGTAGTAGTAGTCATGGTGGTACTAGTAATAATACTAGTAGTAGTAGCAGTATTAGTAGCAGTAGTAGTGGTAGTCCAAAAAGTATTATTAGTAGCAGTAGTGGTAATAGCAGTTGAAGTAGTAGCAGAAGTGATAGTAGTAGTAGTAGTAGCAGTAGTACCAGTACCAAAAGTTGTAGTCATAGTAGTAGTAATAGCAATACTAGCAATATCTGTAATTGTGGCAGATACAGTAGTAGCAATAGTTATAGTAGCAGTAGTGGTTGTTGTTGTTGTTATTGGAGAGCTAGTAGTAGATCTAGTAGTAGAAGTAGTATTTGTTGTTGTAGTAGTTGTATTTGCTTTTGTAGTAGTTGTAGTATAAGTAGCAGCAATAGTAGTAGAAGATGTAGTAGCAGTAGCAATAGTAGTAGCAGTAGAAGTAGTGGTAGCAATTAGTTGTAGCAGTAGTAGCCGTTGTAGCAGTGGTAGGTATTGTAGTAGCTATTGTAGTGGTAATAGTAGTATTTAGAGTAGTAGTTGTTGTAGTAATACAAGTTGAAGTAGTAGTAGTAGTAGTAGTAGAAATAGTAGCAGAAGTAGTGGTTGTAGTAGTAGTTGTAATACTCGTACTAGTAGTAGTAATAGTAGTAGTAGTAGTACTAGAAGTATTATTAGTTGGAGTAGCAGTTGTAGTAACAGAAGTTTTTGTAGCAGTGGTAGTAGTGTTAGGAGAAGTAGTAGTGGAAGCAATACTAGTAGCGTTGTTAGTAGTAGCATTAGTAGTAGTAGCAGCTGTCGTAGTAGTTGTAGTGGCAGTAATAGTAGTAGCAGTGCTTGCAGCAATTGTAGCAGTTGCAGTAGTAGTAGGGACTGGATTAGGAGTATTGGTAGTGGTAGTAGTAGTTGTAGTAGTAGTAGTGGTAGTAGCAGTAGTAGTTGAAGTAGTAGTCGTAGAAGTAGTATTAGGAGTGGTAGTTGGAGGAGGAGTTGGAGTTAGGGTAGTAGTAGTAGTAGTAGCATTAGTAATGGTAGCAGTAGTGGTAGTAGTAGTAGCCTTGGTAGTAGTAGCAGTAGTAGCAGCAGTAATAGGAGTAGTTATAGAAATAGCACTAGAAGTAATGGTAGCAGTAGTTATTGCAATAGAAGTGGTAGTAGTAGAAGTAGCATTAGTAGTAGTACCAATAGTTGTTGTAGTAGCAGTTGTAGCAGGAGAAGTAGTAGTAGTAGCAGCGGGAGAAGTAGTAGGAGTACAAGCCATAGCAGTAGTTATAGTAGTAGTTGTAGAAGTAGGAGAAGAGGTAGGTATAGTAGTAGGACAAGAAGTAGATATGGTAGTAGTAGTAGCGATAGAAGAAATAGTAGCAACAGTAGTATTATTACTAACGGTAATAGTAGTTGTAGTAGCTGGAGCAACAACAGCAAATGTTGTAGTAGTAGTAGAAGCAGTATTAGTAGCAATAGTAATAGTAGTATAGTAGAAGCAACATTAGTAGCATTAGTAGTGGTAGTAGTAGCAGCTATATTAGGAATAGTATCAAGGTAGTCATAGCAGTAATAGTAATAGTAGTAGTAGCAGCAGTAGCGCTAGTAATTGTGGTAGCAGTAATAGTAGTAGCAGCAGCAATAGCTGTAGTAGCAGTATTAGTAGTTGCAACAGCTACAACAGCATCCGTAGTAGTTGTAGTAGTAGTAGTACAAGTAACAGTACAAGCAATAGTATAGTTGCTGTAGTCGGGGTAGTAGTAGCAGCAGAAGCAGTAGTACTAGTCGTAGTTGCCGAAGTAGTATTTGGAGAAGTAGTAGTAGCAGTAGTAGTAGTAGTAGTAGTAATAGTAGTAGTAGTAGTAGTAGTAGTAGTAATAGTAGTAGTAGTTGCTGTAGTAGTAGTAGTAGTAATAATAGTACAAATAGTAGTAGTGATGGTGGTGGTAGTAGTAGTGTTAGCAGTAGCACTAGTTGTAGTAGTAGTAATAGAAGTAGTCATAGCAGTAGTAATAGTTGTAATAGCAATAGCAGCAACAGCAGTAGTAGTTATAGAAGTTGTTGTAGCAGTAGTAGTAGTAGTAATAATAATAGTATCAGCAGCAGCAGTAGTAGGAGTGTTAGTAGTAGTAGCAGTACTAGTAATCCTAATAGTAGTAGGAGTAGTAGTAGCCATAGTAGTAGTTGTTGTTGTTGTAGTAGTAGTAGTAGTAGTAGTAGTCGTAGCAGTAATAGTAGCAGTAATAGCAATAACAGCGGCAATAGTAATGGTAGTAGGAGTGTTAGGAGTAGTTGTTGTAGTAGTAATACTGCTAGTAGTAGTTGGAGTAGTAGTAAGCATAGTAGTAGTAGTAGTAGTAGTAGTACTAGTAGTAGTAGTAGTAGTAGTAGTAGTGGTGGTGGTGGTTGAAGTAGTAGTAGCAACAGTAGTAGTAGTAGTAGTAATAGTAGTAGTGGTAGTAGTAGTAGTCATGGTAGTAGTAGTAGTAATAGCCGCAGTAGTAGTAGTAGAAGTAGTAATTGTAGTAGTAGTAGTAGTAATAGCAGTAGCAGCAGCAGCAGTATTAGTAGTAGGAGTGTTAGGAGTAGTAATAGTATTAGTAGTAGTAATAGTGGTTGTAGTAGGTGGAGTCGTAAGAGTCTTAGGATTAGTAATAGTATTAGTAGCAGCAACAACAATAGTAGTAGTAGGAGTAGTAGTGGCAATATGTTTAGGAGTAGGAGTAGCTGTATGAGTAGTAGTAGTTGTGTTAGTATTAGTAGCAGTTATAGTAGTAGTTATTGTTGTAGTAGTAGCTGTAGTAATAGTAGTAATAATAGTAGTAATAGTAACAGTTATAGTAGTAGGACTAGGAGACGTAGCAACAACAGTGGTAGTAGTTGTTGTTGTTGTTGTAGCAGCAGCAATAGCTGTAGTGCAAGAAGCAGCAGTAGCAGTAGTAATAGTTATAGTCGTAGTGGTAGTAGTAGTTGAAGTAGTAGTCATAGTTATAACCGTAGTACTAGTAGCAAAAGTGGCAATAATAGTAGTAGCAGCAGCAGCCGTAGTTGTAGTGCTACTAGTAGTAGTATGTGGGGCATATTCAGTAGTACTTGTAGTAGTAGTGGTAGCAGCAGCAATAGTAGTAGTAGTATTAATTCTACTAGCAGTGGTCATAGCAATGGCAGCTGCAGTAGTAATAGTAGCAAAAGTAGTAGTAGTGGTAGTCGTAGATGTGCTAGCAGAAGTAGTAGTAGTAGTAGAAGAAGTAATAGTTGTAGTAGTAGTAGTAGTAGTCGTTGTGGTATTAGTAGTAATACAAGTAGTAATAGCTGTAGTAGTAGCAGTAGTAGTATTAGTAGGAGTAGCAATAGTTGTAGTAACAGAAGTAGTCGTGGTTGTAATAGTAGAAGGAAAAGTAGTAGTCGTAGCAGTAGAAGTAGCAGCGGTAGTATTAGTAGTAGTAGTGGTTGTGGTAGTATTAGTAATATTAGTTGTTGTTGTTGTTGTTTTAGTAGTAGTAGTAGTAGTAGTAGCAATAGTAGTTGTAGTAGTTGTTGTAGTAGCAGTTGCAGTAGTTATAGTAGTAGTAGTAGCAGCAGAAGTATCTGGAGTAGGTGTAGGTGTAGTTGTAGTTGCAGTAGTAGCTGCAGTAATAGTTGTAGTAGTAGTACTTGTTGTTATTATAGCAGCAGTAGCTATTATCGCAATAGTGGTAGTAGTTGTATTAGTAGTATTAGTAGTTCTAGTAGCAGTAGCAGCTGTAGTTGCAATGGTAGCTGTTGCAGTAGTGGTAGCAGTAGTAGCAGTAGTATTAGTAGTATTAGCAATAATAGTTGTAATAGTTGTTGCTATAGCAGTAGTTGTCATAGTAGTAGTAGCAGCAATGTTAGTAGTTGTAGTAGTAGTAGCGACAACAGTAGCAGCAGCAGCAGTAGCAGTAGTAGTATTTGCAGTAGTATGAGTAGAAGAAGATTTAGCAGTAGTAGTAGTAGTTGTTGTCGTAGTAGTAGTACTTGTAGCAATTGTTGCAATAGCAGTTGTTACAGTAGTGGTAGCAGTAGTTGCAGCAGTAGTAGTAGTACGAGTAGCAGTTGTTGCTGTAGAAGTGGTGGTACTGTAGTAGTTGTAATAATAGTAGTAGTAGTAGTTGTTGTTGTAATAGACATAGTAGTAGCAGTAGTAGCAGTTGTAATAGTATTAGTGGTAGTTGTAGTAGTAGCAGTAGTAGCAGTAGTAATAGCGAAAGTAGTAGTTGTAAAAGTAGCTGTAGTAGTCGAAGTAGAAGTAGTAGTAGAAGTAGTAGCAGAAGTAGTAGTAGCTGTAGTAGTTGTAGTACAAGCAATAGCAGCAGCAGCTGTAGTAGTAGTATTGGTAGTAGCATTTGTAGCTACAACAGCAGTTGTCATAGTCGTAGTAGCGGCAGCAACAACAGTAGCAGTAGTTGCCGTAGGGGTAGCAGTAGTAGTTGTAGCAAAAGTAGTACCCGTAGTACTAGTTATGGTAGTAGTAGAAGCAGTAGTAGTAGTAGTAGCAGTTGTAGTAGTAGTTCTTATAGTAGCAGCAGTAGCTGAAGCAGCAGTAGTTGTTGTTGTAATTGTGGTAGTAGCAATAGTAGCTGCAGTTGTAGTAATAGTCGTATTATTATTAGCACTTGTAGTAGTAGTAGCACTAGTATTAGTAGTAACCGGAGGAGTAGTAGACGTAGCAGTAATAGTAATAGTAGTACTAGTAGGAGTTGGAGTAGTTGTAGTAGGAGTATTAGTAGTTGGAATTGTTGTAGTAGTAGCTATAGTAGTCGCAGAAGTAGCAGTATTAGTAGAAGAAGAAGTAGTAGTAGTTGTAGTAGCAGTAATAGTAGTAGTAGTTGTTGTAGTAGTAGTAGAAACAGTAGTACCAGTAGTAGTAGTAGTAGTATTAGTAGCCGCAACAGTAGTAGTTGTAGCAGTAGTGGTTCTAGCAACAGCAGTAGTAGTAGCAGAAGTAGTAGTAGAAGTAATAGTAGTACCAGTAGTAGTAATAATAGTAGCAGTAGTAGTAGCCGTAGTAGCAACAGTAGCTAAAGCAGCAGCAACAGTAGTAGTAGTAGTATTAGCAGTAGTAGCGGCAATAGCAAAAGCAGCAATAGGAGTAGTTGTTGTTGTTGTTGCAGTAGTAGCAGTAGTAGCAGTGGTAGTTGCAATTGTAGTGGTAGTAGTAGTAGTAGCGGTAGTAGTAGTAGTAGTATTTGCAATAGTAGTAGCAGTAGCAGTAGTAGTAGTAGTAATACTAGTAATAGTAATAGTAGTAGTAGCAACAACAACAATAATAATAGTAGTGGCATTCATCGCAGTAGTAGTAGCATTTGAAGCAGTGATAGTATTAAATGTAGTTGTAGCAGTAGTAGTTGTAGTAGTAGTAGCATTAGTTGTAGTGCTAGAAGTAGTAGTAGAAGCTGTAGTTGTAGTAGCAAAAGTAGCAATAGTTGTACTCGTAGTACTTGTAGTAGAAGCAGTAGTAGTAGTAGATGCTGTAGTAGAAATAGCAGTAGGAGAGCTAGTAGGAGTAGCAGCTGTAGTAGTAGGTATAGTAGGAGTAGTAATAGTAGTAGTAGCAGTAGTTGTAGCAACAGCAGCAACAACAGTAGTAGTAGTAGTAGTAGTAGTGGTAGTAGTATTTGTAGACACAACAGCAGCAGCAGTAGTAGTGGTAGTAGTATTTGTAGACACAACAGCGGTAGTTGTTGTGGTAGTAGTAACCATAGTAGTAGTTGTCATATTTGTAATAATAGTAGTAGTAGTAAAAGTAGCACCCATAGTTCAAATAGTCGTAGTAGAAGCAGCAGCAACAGCAGTAGCAGTGGCAGAATTAGTACTAGCAGTAGTAGTAGTAGAAGGTGAAGTAGTAGTAATTATTGTAGTAGCAGCAACAACAGCAACAGGAGCAACATCAGCAGTAATAGTAGTAGTAGTTGTAGTTGTGGAAGTATCAGCATTAGCAGCAGCAGCAGTAATAGTAGTATTATTATTAGTAGTAGTAGTTGTAGTAGTATTAGTCTAAGTAGTGGTAGTAGTAGAAGTAGTTGTTGCTGTAGTAGTAGAAATAGTAGTAGTAGTAGTAGTAGTAGTAGTAGAAATACTAGTAGTAGCAATTGTAGTAGCAGCAGTAGTACTAGTAGTAGTAGTCATAGGAAAAATAGCAATAGAATTAGCAATTGCAGTATTAGCAGAAGTACCAACAGTAGTAGTAGTAGTATAAGTAATAGTAGAAATAGCAGCAGGAGTGGTAGCATTAGTAATAGCAGGAGTAGTAGTTGTGGTAGTAGCAGCAACAACAATGACAGCAACAGCCGTAGAAGTAGTGTTAGTAGTAGTTATAGTAGTAGTAGTTGCAGTAGTGGTATTAGTAGCAGTAGAAGTAGCAGTAGTAATAGTGTAAGCATTGGTAATAGCAGTAGTAGCTGTAGTAGTAATAGTCATAGTACTAGCGGAAGTAGCAATAGCAGTATTATAGTGGTAGTAGTAGTAGCAGCAGTAGTAGTCCTAGTAGTTGTTATAGTAGTAGCTGTAGTAGCAGAGGTTGTAGTAACAGCAGCGGTAGTAGTAGAAGTAGTAGTAGTTGTTGTTGTTGTTGTTATTATTGTTGTAGTTGTAGTAGTCATAGTAGTAGTAGGAGCAGGGGTAGTAATAGTAGTAGTAGTAGTTGTTGTTGTTGTAGTATTAATAGTAGTAGTATTAGGAGTTGTAGTCGTAGTAGTAGTAGTAGTAGTTGTTGTTGTTGTTCTTGTTGTTGTTGTAGTAGTAGTAGTATTTGTAGCAATTGTAGTTGTTCGAAGTAGGAGTAGTAGTAGAAGTTTAAGAAGTAGTAGTAGTAGTAGAAGTTGTAGTAGTAGGAAAAGTTATACCAGTAGTACTAATAGTAGTAGTATTAGGAGTAGTAGGTGTAGTTGCTGGAGTAGCAGTAGTGGAAGTAGCCATAGTAAAAGTAGTAGGAGTAGTAGTAGTAGTTATTATTGTTATTGTTGTTACGGTAGCAGTAGTAGTTGTTGTAGCAGTAGTAGGACTAGTAGTAGTTGTTGTTCTGATTGTTGTAGTAGCAGTAGTAGTCGTAAAAGTAACAATTTTAGTCGTACTAGTAGTAGTAGGAGTTGTAGCATAATAGTAGTTATTATTGTTGTAGTAACAGTAGTAGTCGTAGTAGTAGTAGTAGGAATTGTAGCAGTAGTTGTTGTTATTGTAGTAGTAGTAGGGGCAGGAGTATTAGTAGAAGTAGTTGTAGTAGTAGTGGTAGAAGTAGTACTAGCAATAGGAGAAGTAGTAGTAATAGTAGTAGTATTAGGAGCAGTAGCTGTAGTAGCAGGTAGTTATAGTAGTTGTGGTTGTAGTAGTAGGAGTATTAGGAGCAATGGTAGTAGTAATAGTAGCAGTGGTAGTGGTAATAGTAGTAGTAGTGGTAGTAGTTGTAGTGGAAGTAGTTGTGAAAGTAGTAGTAGTACTAGAAGTAGTAGGCATAGTAATAATAGTAGTAGTATTAGTAGTAGTATTAGTAAAAATAGTAGTAATAGTAGTAGTAGCAGGTGTAGTGGCTGTAGTAGTAGTAGTAGTAGTAGTAAATGTATTAGGAGGAGGAGTAGTAGTTGGAGGAGTTGTAGTAGCAATAGTAGTAGTAGTAGTTGGCAGTAGTAATTGAAGTAGTAGTAGGAGGACTAGTAGCAGTAGGAATACTAGTAGTAGTTGTTGTAGTAATGGTAGTAGTAGTTGTCAGAGCACAAGTTGTAGTAGTAGTATTGGTAGTAGTCATGCTGGTAGTTATTGTAGTACTTGTAGTAGTAGTAGTAGAAGTAGTAGTAGCGGTAGTAGTTGTGGTTGTAGTAGTAGTTGTACTAGTGGTAGTACTAGTAGTTGTAGTAGAAGTAGTAGTAGCGGTAGTACTAGTAGTAGTAGTAGAAGTTATGGCGGTAGTTGTAGTCGTAGTATTATAAATAGTGGCAGTAGTAGTAGTAGTAGTAGTAGTATTATAAATAGTGGCAGTAGTAGTAGCAGTTGTTGTTGTAATAGTAGAAGTAGTAGTAGCAGAAGTTGTAACAGTAGCAGTAGTTTCAATAGTAGTAGTAGTTGTAGGAGTAGCAGCGGCAGTAGTAATAGTAGTAGTAGTTGAAGTAATAGGAGTAGTAGTTGAAGTAGGTCTAGGAGTAGGAGTAGTATAGAACTAGTAGTAATAGTGGTAGTAGGCATAGGAGTAGTTGTAGTAGTGTTCGTATTAGTAGTATTTGTACCAATAGTAGTAGTTGTAGTAGTAGTTATTGTTGTTGTAGTAGTAGTAGTAGTGGTAGTAGTAGCAGTAGTGGTAGTAGTAGTTGTTGCTATTATTGTTGTTGTTGTTGTTGTTGTTGTTGTTGTTGTCGTCATTGTTGTTGTAGTTGTAGAAGTAGTACCAGTGGTAGTTGTACGAGTTGGAGAAGGAGTCGTAGTTGGAGAAGTAGTTATTGGAGTATGGATAGTAGTTGTTTAAGGAGTTGTAGTAGTAGTAGGAGTCGTAGTTGGAGAAATAGTTATTGGAGTATGGATAGTAGTTGTTTAAGGAGTTGTAGTAGCAGTAGGAGTTGGAGTAGGAGTTGTAGTAGCAGTTGTAATAGTAGTAGTAGTAGAAGTAGTAGTAGTAGTAGTAGTAGTAGTAGTAGCTGTTGTTGTTGTATAAGTATTAGTAGTAGTTGTTGTTGTTGTTGTTGCTGTCATTATAGTTTTAGTAGTAGTAGAATAAGTTGTAGTTGTTGTTGTAATTATGGTTGGTGTAGCAGTTGTTGCAGTTGTAGTACTAGTTGTAGGAGTAGCAGTAGTAGTTGTTGTAGGAGCAGCAATAGTAGCAACACTAGTAATAGCAGCAGAAGTTGTGGCAATAATAGTAGTAGTAGTATTAGCAAGAGTAGTAGTAGTTGTAGTAGTAGTAGCAATAGTTGTAGTACTAATAATAGTAGTACTGGCAATACCAGTAATAGTAGCAGTAATAGTAGTATAAGTAATAGTAGGAGTAGTAGAAGTGGTAAAAGTAGTAGTAGCAATAGTAGCAGCGACAGTACCAGTTGTAGTTATACTTCCTATAGTCGCAGCAGTAGTAGTACTAGTGGTAGTAGTAAGAGTAGTAGTAGGAGTAGTAGTTGTACTAGTAGTAGAAGTAGTGGTAGTAGTAGTAGTAGTAATAGTAATAGTAGTAGTAATCATACAAGCAATAATCGTAGTAGTAGTTGTTGTTGTTATAGTTGCAGTAGTAGTATTATTACGAGTAGTAGTAGTAGCAGTAGTAGTAGCAGCAACAGCAGTGCTAGTAGTTTTAGTAGTAGCAGTATTAGTAGTACTTATTGTGGTAGTAGCAGTAGTAGTAGTAGTAGTAGTAGTAGTAGTAGTTGTTGTTGTTGTTGTTGTTGTTGTTGTAGAAGTAATAGTAGTTGTTGTTACAGTAGGAGTAGGAGTTGGTGTAGTAGCAGTATTAGTAGTAGTAGTCGTAGCAGTAGCAGTGTAGTAATAGTAGAATTAGTAGTAGTACTAGAGGTAATAGAAGAAGTACTACTTGCAGTAGTAGTACAAATAGTAGTAGTAGAAGTAGTAATCGTAGTACTAGTGCTAGTAGTAGTCGTAGTAGTAGCTGAAGTGGTAGTTGTGGTAGGTGGAGGAGGAGGAGGAGTAGTAGTTGTAGTACTTGTTGTTGTGACAGCTACAACAGTACTAGTAGTAGTGGTTACAATAATAGTAGTAGCAGAAGTTGTAGTAGTAGTAGAAGTAGTAGGAGTAATAGAAGTAGCTGTCGGAGTAGTCGTGGTAGTCATAGCAGTAGTAATAGTGGAAGTAGTTGCAATAGTAGTAGTAGTAGTAGTTGAAGTAGTAGTAATGCTAATATTTGTAGTAGTAGTAGGAGCTAGAGGAGGAGTAGTAGTAGGATAAGTTTTAGTATTTGTTGTAGTAGTAATAGTAGTATTATTTGTAGGAGTAGTCGTAGTAGTAGTAGTAGGAGTAGTAGTAGTAGATGGAGGAGTAGTAGTAGTAGTAGTAGTAGTAGTAGTAGTAGTAGTAGCAGTAGTAGCAATCGTAGTAATAGGAGTAGTAGTTGAAGTAGTAGCAGCACTCATAGCAGTAGTAGAACAGGAGTAGTAGTAGAAGCAGCAGCAAAAGTAGTAGTAGTGGAAGTAAAAGTTGTAGTAGTAATAGTAGCGAGGTAGCAACAGCAGCTGCAGTAGTAGTAGAAACAGTAGTAGCAATAGTAATAGTACCAGTGGTAGTAGTATTAGCAATATTAGCACTAGTATTAGTATTAGTAGTAGCAACGACAGCAGCAGCAATAGTAGCAGCGGTAGCAGCAACAGTAATAGCAGTATTTATAGTAGTTGTAGTTGTTGTTGTTGTAGTGGGTGTAACAGTAGTAGCACTAGTAGTACTAATAATAGGAGGAGAAATAGCTGTCGTAGGAGTAGTTTTAGTAGGTTTAGCATTAGTTGTGGCAGTAGTAGTAGTAGGAGTAGCAATAGCAATTGTTACAATAGTAGTAGTAGTAGGAGTAGGACTAGCAATTGTTGCAATAATAGTAGCAGTAGTAGTAGCAGTTGCAGTAGCAGTAGAGGTTATAGTATTAGTTACAGTAGTAGTAGTAGCAGATTAAGTAATATGAGCAGTAATAGCAGCAGCAGCAGCAGCAGCAGCAGTTGTAGAATTTGTGGTAGTCATAGTAGTAGTAGTAGTAGTAGTTTTACAAGTAGTAGAATAAGTTGTAGTAGTCGTTGTAATTGTGGTAAGTGTAGCAGTTGTACTTCTTGTAGGAGTAGCAATAGTAGTTGTTGCAGGAGCAACAGTAGTAGTAGCACAAGTAGTAGCATCAGAAGTTGCCGCAACAATAGTAGTAGTAGTATTAACAAGAGTAGTAGTAGTAGTAGTATTAGCAAGAGCTGTAGTAGCAGTAGTAGCAACAACAGTATCAGTCGTAGTAGCAGTAGTGGTACCTGTTTTAGTAGCAATATTAGAAATAGTAGTAGCAGTACCAGTAGTTATAGTAGCAGTTGTAGAGCAATAGTAACAGTAGAGTAGCAGCAGTAGTAGTAAGAGTAGTTGCTATAGCCGCAGTAGCCGTTGAAGTTGTAGTAGTAGTTGTAGTAGTAGTAGTAGTAGTATAAGTTATACTAGTAGTAGCAATAGTTACAGTGGTTGTAGTAGTATCAGTAGTGGCAGTAGTAGTAGTGGTAATAGGAGTAGCAGTTGTAGCATTAGTTAGAGTGGTAGCAGTAGCAACAGCAGTTATAGTAGTAGTTGTAATAGCTGTGGTAGCAGGAGTAGTAGCAGCAGCAGCAGCAGTAGAAGCAGTAGGAGTAGTAGTAGTAGTAGCAGTAGCAGCAATAGTACCAGTAGTAGTAGTAGTAGCAATAGTAGTAGCACGAGGAGAAATAGTAGAAGTAGCGGTAGCTGTTGTAATAGTGGTAGTAGTTGCAGTAGTAGTAGCAGCATGTGTTGTAGTAATAGCAGCCACATCAGCAACAACAGTAGCAGTAGTAGTAGTAGGAAGAGTAGTTGCAGTAGTAGTAGCAATAAGAGTGGTAGGAGAAGCTGTGGCAGTAGCAATACTAGTAGTAGTGGTAGTCATAGCGGTTGGAGAAGGAGGAGCAGTAGTAGCAGTAATAGAAGCAGCAACAGCGGCAGTAGTAGTAGCAGTAGTGGGAGTAGTGGTAATAGTAGAAGTATTACTTGTAGTAGCAGTAGTAGCAGTAGTGATTGTAATAGTAGTGGTTGCTATAGAAATAGTAGGAGCAATACCAATAGAAGCAGTAGTAGTGGTAATAGTAGCAATTCTTATAGCAGTAGTAGCAGCAGTAGAAGTAGTAATAGTGGTAGTAGTAGTAGTAGTATTCGAAATAGTTGTAGTAGCAGTAGTAGTACAAGGAGTACTAGTAGCAGAAGTAGATGTGGTAGTGGGAAAAGTAGAAGTAACAGTAGTAGTAGCAGAAGAAGAAGAAGTAGTAGTAGTAGTAGTAGCACTAGCAGCAACAGTAGTAGGAGGAGGAGAAGCAGTAGTACTAGTAGCCGAAGTAGTAGAGGCAGCAGTAGCAATAGTAGTAGTAGTTGTTGTGGTAGTAATAGTAGAAGTAGTAATAATAGTAGTAGTAGTAGTTGTTGTACTAGTAGTTGTTGTAGTAGTTGCAGTCGTAGGAGTAGTCGCAGGAGGTGTACTAGCATTTGTAGTAGTAGGATTAGTAGTACTAGCAGGACTAGGACTAGGAATATAGATAGTATTCGTAGTAGTAACATTCATAGTTGTAGTAGGAGTAGCAGTAGTAGTAGGTGCAGTAGTTGTAGTTGTAGTTGTTGCAATAGTTGTCGTAGTTGTAGTAGGAGCAGCAGCAGTAGTAGTAGTAATAGTACGAGTAGTAGTAATAGTAGTACAAGTAGTAGTAATAGTAGTAGTAGTAGTAGTAGAAGTAGTAGTAGTTGTTGTGGCAGTAGTAGTAGTAGTAGTAGTAGTAGTAGTAGTAGTAGTAGTAGTAGCAATAATAGTTGTAGTAGTAGTAGTACTAGTTGTTGTTGTTGTTGTTATAGTAGTAGTAGTAGTAGTAGTAGGGGAATTAGTAGTAGCTGTAGTAGCAATAGCAGCGGCAATCATAGAAGCCGTCGTCGTAGTAGTAGTAGTAGTAGAACTAATAGTATGAGTAGTACTAGTAATTGTTGTAGTAGCAGTAGCGAAAATAGTAGTAATAGGAGTAGTAGTAGTTGTTGTAGTAGCAGTATAAGTAGGAGTAGTAGTAGTTATTGTAGTAGTAATAGTGTTAGTTGTACTAGTAGCAGAAGTATTAGTAGTAGTTGTAGTAGTAGTAGTAGTAGTAGTAGGAATTGGAGTGGGAGTAGTAGTAGGAATAGTAGTAGTTGAAAGAGTGGCAGCAGTAGTAGCATGAGTAGTAGTAGAGTAGCGGTAGGAGTAGGAACAAGAATTGTAGTAGTAGTAGTAGTAGTATTAGTAGCAATAGTAGTAGTAGTAGAAGAAAGAGTAGTAGCAGCAGTAGTAGTTGTTGTTGTACTAATTGTAGTAGCAGTGGTGGTAATGGAAGTAGTAGTAGCAGTAGTAGTAGTAACAACACTTGTAGATATAGCAGTTGCAGTAGTGGTAATAGTTGTCGTAATAGTAGTAACAGTAGCAGTGGGAGTAATAACTATACTTGTAGTAGTAGTAGTAGCAGTAGTAGCAGTAGAAATAATAGTATTAGCAGTTGTTGTTGTTGTTGTAGTAGTAGTAGTTATAGAAACAACAGAAGCAGTAGTAGTAGTAATTTTTTATTAGTAGTTGTAGTAGTAGTAGTACGAGTTGGTGTACAAGTAGTAGTAGCAGTAGTATTAGTAGTAGTAGCAGCAGTTGTAGGAGTAGTAGTAGTAGCAATACTAGGAGTAGGAGTAGTAGTAGTCGTAGTAGCAGTACTAGTAGTAATGGTAGTAGTAGTAGTAGTAGTAGTAGTAGGAGTAGTAGTAGTAGTAGTAGCAGTTACAGTAGTCATAGAAGTAGCTGTAATTGTATTAGTACTAGTAGTTGAAGTAGCAGTATAAGCAATAGAGTAGTAGTAGTATTCGCAGTAGTAGTAGCAATAGAATTAGTAGTAGTGGTGATGGTGGTAGTAGTAGTAAGAATAGTAGTACTAAGACTACTAGTAGTGGTAGTAGTAATAGTAGTAGTCGTAGCAGGAGTAGCAGTAGAAGCAGTAGTAGCAGCAACAAGAACAGTAGCAATAGTAGAAGTCGTAGTAGCAGCTGCAACAACAGCAGGATTAAGAGTTGTTGTAGTAGTAGTAAGAGTAGGAACAAGTGTAGAGGCAATAATAATAGTAGGAGTAACAATAGAAGTGGTAGTTGTAGTAGATGTAGGAATAGTAGTAGTAGTAGCATAAGCTGTAGGAGTAGGAGTAGTAATTCTACTGCTACTAGAACCACTACTACTGCTTCTACTAATACTATTGCTACTACCGTAGCTTCTACTTCCACTACTACTACTACTTCCCATATTACGGCTACTACTGCTACTACTTCCACTAGTACTGCTACTACTGCTATTACTTCTACAGCTACAGCTACTATTGCTGCTGCTGCTACTGCAACAATTGCTACTGCGGCTACAGCCACTACTATTGCCGCTACTACTACTGATACCTCTGCTACTATTACTACTGCTACTTTTACTACGACTACTACTACCGCTACTACTGCTTCTACTACTACTCCTGTTACTACTACTGCTACGAGTGGTACCACTCCTACTACTCCTATTACTACTACTGCTACTACAGCTACTGCTACTACTATTACTACTACTATTGCACCTACTACTACTCCTACTACTACTACTCCTCCTCCTCCTCCTCCTCCTACTACTACTACTACTACTACAACTACTACAAATGATACTACTTCTTCTACTACTACAAATACTAAAACTTCTCCTACTACTACTACTACTGCTACTACTAGTATAACTTCTAATACTACTACTGCTGCTGCTACGGCTACTACCATGGCTGCTGCTACTACTACTACTGCTACTTCTATATCTATTGCTATTGCTACTGCAGCTACTACTGTTACTTCTACTACTTCTACTACTTCTATATCTATTGCTACTCCTACTGCAACTACTACAGCTACTACTACTGCTATTATTACTGTTGCTACTACTGCCACTACTACAACTTCTCCTACTACTACTACTATTACTACTACTACTACTACTACTACTAACTCTACTATTATTACTATGACTAATACTACTACTACTATAGTTGCTGCTGCTGCTAATGCTACTACACTACTACTACTACTACTACAACTGCTGCTAGACTACTACTACTACTACCGCCACAACTAATACTACTGTTACTACTACTATTATTGCTACACTGCAGCTACTACTAATACTCCTGATGCTACTACTACTACTAATATTTCTACTGTTCCCGTAGCTACTACCACTACTACTTCTACTAATACTACTTTTGCTACTACTACTGCAACTATGGATGCAACTACGACTCCTGCTGCTTCTACCAATACTACTTCTGCTACTGTTATTACCACTATTGCTACTACTGCTACCACTACTGCTTCTAGAACAACTTCTACTAATACTACTACTGCTGCTACTACTACTACTAGTACTACATTTACTACTGCTACTACTACTACTATGACTGCTGCGCTGCTACTACGGCTACTACTACTTCTGCTAGAACTATTGTTGCCTGCTACAACTTCTTCTACATCTACTTTTAGTACTACTGCTGCTACTACTTCTACTGGAACTACTACTACTACTACTACAACAACAACAATAACTATTGCTTCTACTACTACTACGACTACTGCTACATCTAGGAATACTGTTGCTGCTACTATTCTACTACTACTACTGCTGCTACAACAACAACAACTACTACTACTACAACTACTACTGCTACTACTACTACTACAACAACTGGTACTACAACAGCTACAACTACTGCTACTACTACAACAGCTATTAATACTTCTACTACCACGACAACAACCACAACTTCTACTACCACTACAATAACGACAACTACTACTACTAGTATTGCTGCCATTTCTATTGCTGCTACTTCTAGTACTACTACTACTACAACAACAACGATAACAACAACTACTACAACTGCTGCCATTCCTATTGTTTCTACTTCTACTACTGCTACTACTACTACAACATCTCTTGGTACTACTACTACTACTACAACTACTACTATTGCTACTACTGCAACTCTACTTCTACTACTGCTACTACTGCTACTACCGCTACTACTTCTACTACTACTACTATTACAACTACTATTGCTACATCTCAAACAACAACTGCTACTGCTACTACTACTGCTAATACTACAACTGCTACTACTATTACGGCTAATGCTACTACTACACCATCTGCTACCGCAACTACTACTTTTGTTACTACTGCTTCTACTACTCCTAATACTACTACCAGTACTACTATTATTGTTGCTGCGATTGCTACTACTACCCCTACTACTACTACTACTATTACTAATACTTTAACTACTACTACTTCTACTAATAAAGCTATTGCTGCTACTACTGCTACAACTGCTACGACTACTACTACTGCTACTATTGCTACTACACCTACTATTGATACTGTTGAAACTACTACTACTACTACTACCACTACTACTGTTGCTGCTACTGCAACTATTGCTACTACTACTAATTCAACTACTACTACTATTGCTAATGCTACTGATACAATTACTTCTTTTCCTACAACTTCTACTTCTGCAGCTAGTGCTATTACTACTACAACTACTATTACCACTACTACTGCTATTGCTACAAGGACTACAACTACGGCTACTACTACTACTACTACTACAACTACTATGATTGCAACTACTACTACTACTACTACTTCTATTATTATTACTACTAATACTACTACAACAACAACTACTGCTACTACTAATACTATTGCTACTACTACTGCTTATGCCACCACTACTACAGCTATTGTTATAGTTACTACTACCACTATTACTTCGACTACTACTACAATAATAGCTACAAAGGCGACTACTACTTTTACTATTACTGCTACTACTATTGCTACAACAGCTGTCACTACCACTACTACTACTACAACACATTAGTACTATTGCTGCTGTTGCCACTACAATTTCTACAACAACTACAGTTGCCGTGACTATTACAACTACTACGGTAACTACTATTGCTGTTGCTCTTACGACTACTGCTACAATTGTTGCTACTACAAATGCTACAACAACTAGTAGTACTCCTACTACTGCTACTACTGCCTCAGCAATTACTACTGCTACTGCCACTACTGCTGCTACTCAAAGGGCTACATCTGCAACCCCGGCTACCACTTCTG
>RXID01015209.1:0-33210 GCA_005019695.1 Trichopus zeylanicus subsp. travancoricus
TACTACTACTACTACTACTACTACTACTACTACTACTACTACTACTACTACTACTACTACTACTACTACTACTATTACTACTACTACTACTACTACTACAACTAATAATAATAATAATAATAATAATAATAATGCTACTATTACAACTATTCTTGCACCTACTCCTACTTCTACTACTTCTACTACCACCACTGCTATTACTGTAGCAACAACTACTCCTACTCCAACTCCCATTACTACTACTACTCCTACTACCGCTACTGCCCCTACTCCAACAACTTCTACTCCAATTATGACTACTACTACTACTACTATTATTACAAGTTCTGCTACTAGTACTACTACTATTATCACTACAACAACAACTACTGCTACTCCAACTGCTACTGCTATTACTACTAATACTACTACTACTACCACCACCACTACTAATACTAATTGTAATACTCCTACTAGAACTGCTACTACAACTACTGCCCCTACTACTACTACCACTACAAATACTACTACTACTACTCCTTCAACAAATGCTACTACTATTACTATTGCTATTACTACTATTCTAACTGCTTCTACGACTCCACTTACTACAACTACTCCTAACTCTCATACTACTACTACTACTACTACTACTGTTGCTAGTCCTATAACTTCTTCTACTACTATTAGTACAACAACTACTATAATTACTACTACTAGTACTAGTACCATTGCTACAGCTACTACTACTACTACTCATTCTACTACAATTGTACTACTACTACTACTAATATTGCAACTACTCTACTATTAGTAAGACTTATAATCATAGCAGTTGTAGGCATGCTTGGAGTAGTAGGCAGTCATAGAAGTAGTAAGTGAAAGAGGAGTAGTTGTGGTAGAAGGAGTAGTTGTAGTAGTAGCAGCAGAAGCTGTAGAAGTAGTAGGAGTGTTAGTATTAGTAGTAGTAGTAGTACTAGTAGTAGTAGTAGTAGGAGTAGTAGTGGTAGCAATTGTAGTAGTAGTAGTAGAAGTAGTAGTAGTCGTAGTAGTAGTAGTAGTAGTAGTAGTAGTAGTAGTAGTAGTAGTAGTAGTAGTAGTAGTAGTAGTAGTAGTAGTGTAGTAGTAGTAGGAGTAGTAATAGTTTAGCAGTAGTAGTATATCGTAGTAGTAGTAGTAAGTAGTAGTAGGAGTATTAGTATTTGTTTGTGTTAGTGTTATTGTTGTAGTAGTTTGGTAGGAGCATGGAGTAGGAGGAGTTTGTAGGCCTCGTAGTAGTCGTTAGGCGTCGTCGTCGCTGTAGTGTTTGGCGGTCGTAGGAGTCCCGCGTCGGCCTCGTAGGTAGTCCTAGTAGTAGTCGTCGTCGTCGTCGTAGTAATCGTAGTGGTCGTCGCGTTGGCCTCGCCGTCAGTCTACCCGCCGTCGAAGGCGTTGTCTTCTTCGCCCTTAGTCTCGACGTAGCCGTCCGTGGTCGAAGTAGGCAATAGCAGCAGGATAGAGTAGCCGAGGAGGAGTGGGGAGGGGTGAGGGTAGGAGGAAAGGGCAGGAGGAGGAGCAGGGTCAGTTACTAGTAGTAGTAGTAGTATTATTACCAATTGTATTGGTAGTAAAAGTAGTAGTAGTAGAAGTGGTAGTAGTTGTCATCGTAGTTGTAATAGTAGTAGTAGTAGTAGTAGTAGTAGTAGTAGTAGTAGTAGTAGTAGTAGTAGTAGTATTTGTGTTAGTAGCAGTAGTAGTTGCAATAATATTAGTAATAGGAGATGGAGTAGGAGTGGTAGTTACTGCAATAGTAGCACTAGTAGGAGTAGTGGTTGGAGTAGTAGGTGTGGAGTAGGAGTAGTAGTAGGAGTAGTAGATGGCGTTGGTATAGGAGTAGGAGTAGTAGTAGGAGTACTAGCAAAAGTTATTGTTGTGTTAGTAATAGTAGTAGAAGAACCAGTTATAGTGGGAGTAGCACGAGTAGCAATTGCACTAGTGGTGGAAGTAGTAGGAGTAGTAGAAGTAGTAGTAGTAGTAGTAGTACTAGTACTAGTAGTAGTTCTTGTTGTAAGAGTATTAGAAGTAGTAGTTATTGTAAGAGTATTAGTAGTAGTAGTTGTTGCAGTTGGGGTAGTAGTAGTAGCTAGTGTGGTGGAAGCAGTAGGAGTTGGACTAGGAGTAGTAGTAGGCAGTAGTTATAGCTGTTGCTGTAATAGTAATTATAGCAATAGTGGTGGTAGTAGTAGCAGCAATAGCAGCAACAGTAGTAGTAGTAGTAGTAGTAGTAGTAGTAGTAGTAGTAGTGGTAGTACTAGTAGCACTAGTAGTGTTATAAGTAATAGTAATAGTTGTAGTACCAGTAGTAGCAGCTGCACCAGCAACAGCAGTAGTGGTACTTGTCGTAGCAACAGTAGTTGTAGTAGTAGGAGTAGTCATAGTAGTTGTAGTTGTTGTTATTATTGTAGCAGCAGTAGCAGTAGTAGTAATAGTAGTAGTGGTTGTAGCTGTTGTTGTTATAGTGGCTGTAGTAGTAGCAGCAGTTGTAATATTAGTATTGGTTGTAGTAGTTGTGGCCGTAGTAGTTATAGTAATCATAGCAGCAGTAGTAGTAGTAGTAGGAGTTGCAGTTGGAGTTCGATTAGGAGTAGTAGTAGTTGTAGTAGTAGTAGCAGTAGTGGTCGGGAGTAGTAGTACTAGTAGTAGTAGTAGTACTAGTACTAGTAGTAGTAGTAGTAGCAGGAGTAGCAGTAGTAATAGTGATAGTAGTAGTAGTAGTATTAGTAGTAGTGGTTGTAGTAGTAGTAGTAGTAGCAGTAGTAGTAGCAATAGTCGGGGGAGTGTTCGTGGTAGTAGTATAAGTACGAGTACTAGTAGCAGTAGTTGTAGTAGTAGTAGTAGTAGTAGTAGCAGTAGAAGTAGTAGTAGTAGTGGTAGTAGTAGTGGTAGTAGAAGTAGTAGTAGTAGTAGTAGTTTAGGTAGGAGCAGTAATTGTAGCAATAGTAGTAGTAGTAGTAGTAGTAGTAGTAGTAGTAGTAGTAGTGGTATTAGTAGAAGTCATAGTAGTCATAGTAGCAGTAGAAGTAGAAATAGTAAAGTCATAATAGCAGTAGAAGTAGAAATAGTAATAGTGGTAGTAGGTGTAGTACTAATAGTAGGAGAAGTAGTAGTAGTAGTAGCAGTAGCAATAGTAGTACTTGTAATATTTGAAGTGTTTCGGGTAGTAGTATAAATACGAGTAGTAGTGGCAGTTGTAGTTGTAGACATAGTAGAAGTAGTAGTAGTAGCAACAACAGCAGCAGCAGTAGTAGTTATCATAGGAGTAATAGCAACAACAATAGTAGTAGGAGTAATAGGAGTAGTAGGACTCCTAGTAGTAGTAGCAGTTGTTCTTGTTGTCAGACTTATAGCAGGAGTGGTAGCAGGAGTAGTTGTAGTTGATGCATTGGCAGTATTTGTGGGTGTAGTAAGAGTAGTAGTATTAGTAGTAGTAGTAGTAGTAGTTGTTATTGTAATAGTTATTGAATTAATAGTAGTTGGAGTAGGGGTAGTAGTGGTAGTAGTAGTAGCAGCAGTAGTTGTAATTATAGTAGGAGTAGAAGGAGTAGTAGTAGGGGTAGGAGCAGGATTAGTTGTAGTAGTAGTAGTAGTCACAGTAGGAGTAGTAGTAGTAGCAATTATACTAGTAGCAAAAGTTGTTGTAGTAACAGCAGCGGTAACAACAGTTATAGTAGTGGTGGTGGTAGTGGTAGTAATCGAAGTAGGAGCAGTAATAGTAGTAATAGTAGTAATTTTTGTTGTAATAGTAAGAATAGGAGTGGGAGTTGGAGTTGGGGTCGCAGTATTAGTATTACTAGTAGGAGTTGGAGAAGGGGTAGTAGTAGGCATTGTAGTTGTTGGAGTAGGGGTAGTAGTAGTAGTAGGAGTATAGAATCCAGTGGAGTGGGAGTAGGAGTAGTAGTAGAAGTATGAGTCAGAGTAGGAGTAGTAGTAGTAGTAGAAGTAGGAGTAGTAGGAGTAGTAGTAGTTGCAATATTAGTAGGGGTAGGAATAGTAGAAGTAGTAGTAGTAGTAGTAGTAGTAGTAGTAGTAGTAGTTGCAGTAGACTAAGAAGGGGGAGTTGTAGCAGTGGCAAGTGTAGGAGTAGTAATAGTAGTATCAGGAGTAGTAGTAGGTGTAGGAGTAGTAGTAGTTGTTGGCGTGGTGCTCGTATTGGTTGTGGTTGTAGTAGTAGTAGTAGTAGTAGTAGCAACAGCAGCAGTAGTAGAAATTGTAGTAGCGGTAGCAGTAGTAGCAGCAGAAGGAGTAGCAGTTGGAGTAGTAGTAGTAGTAGGTGTAGTAGTTGGAGTAGTAGTAGTAGGAGCAGCAACCGTAGTAGTAGTAGCATTAGTAGTCATAGCGGTAGTAGCAGTAGTAGTACTAGTTGCAGTAGCCACAACAACTCCAACAGCAGTAGCAAGAATAGTAGTAAGAGTAGTAGTTGTAGAAGTAGTAGTAGTTGTAGTAGTAGAAGTTGTACTAGTAGTAGAAGTGGTAATAGTATGTGTGGCAGTAGTAATAGCAATATGAGTGGTAGTAGTAATTGTAGTAGTAATAGTAGTAGCACTAATAAGAGGAGTAGTAGTAGTACTAGTAGAAGTAGTAGTAGTATTGGTAGAAGTAATAGCAGTAGTTGGAGTTGGAGTGAAAGTAGTAGTAGAAGTAGTAGTAGTAGTAGTATTAGTTATTGTACTAGTAGTAGCAGTAGTAATAGTATGAGTAGGATTAGTAGTAGTACTAGACAGAGTAGTAGTAGGAGTAGTAGTGGTAGAAGTTGTTGTAGTAGTATTAGCAACAGCAGGAGTAGTAGCAACAGTAGGAGTTGTAGGACTAGTAGTTGTAGTAGTAGTGATAGTAGCAGTAGTAGTAGTAGTTGCAAAGTGGTAGTACTTGTATTAGTAGTAGGAGCAGTAGTGGTAGTACAAGTTGGAGTAGTAGTAGAAACAGTAGTGGTAGTAGCAGCAGAGTAGAAGTAGTAGTAGTAGTAATAGTAGCAGCAATAGTAGTAGTAGTAGGCCTAGTAGAAGTCATATTTCTAGTTGTAGTAACAGCACTAGCAGCAACAGTAGTTGTAGTAATTAGAGCAGCTGAAGTAGGGGTAGTAGTAGTATGAGAGTTAGGAGTGGTAGTAATAGTAGTAGTTGTAGCAGTTACAATAGTAGTAGTACTAGTAGTTGTAGTAGGTGCATTAGAATTAGTAGCAGTCGGAGTAGTAGCAATAGTAGTAGCAGTAGAAGTAGTAGTTGGAGTAGTAGTAGAAATAGTAATAATAGTATAAGTACTAGTAGCAGAAATAATAATAATAGTAGTAGTACTAGTAGTCGTAATTAGAGTAGTAGTAGCTATAGTAGTAGTAGTATTAAAAGTCGTAACAGTAGTAGTAGTAGGAGTAGGACTAGTTGTAGTAGTAGTACAAGGAGTAGGATTAATACTAGTAATTCTATTGCCGTTACTACTACTACTACTACTACTACTACTACTACTATTGCTACTACTACCCTCCTCCTCCTCCTCCTCCTCCTCCTACTACTACTACTATTACTACTAATACTACTTCTACCACTACTACAACAATAACTACTACTAGTACGACTACTACAACAACTACAACTACTACTACTACAACTACCAGTACTACAAGTACTCTGATTGCTACAACTACTACTCCTACTATGACTACTACTGCTACTACTTCTATTTCTACTATTACTACTAATACTGCTACTACTGTTGCTGCTAGTAATCATGCACTATTGCAATGGCTACTACTACTAGTGCTTCAACTACTCCACCAACTACTACAACGACTAATACTATTACTACTACTATAGTACTATTATTGCTACTACTACTACTGCTGTACTACTAGTATCACAACAACTACTACTACTCTTGCTACTACAGCTATTGTTACCACTACTACTACTCCTACTGGTACTACTACTACAACTACTACTAATACTACTACTACTACCGCAACTACTACTACCACTTCTACTACTCCTCCTACTACTAATATAACTACCACTGCTACTACTTCTACTGCTACTGGTACTGCTGCTACAGCTACCGCAACTACCTTTTCTACTACTACTACTCCTGCTTCTGCTACTACAATTCCTACTACAAGTCCTATTTCTGCTACTGTTACAGCTACTGCTACTACCCCTACTACTACTAATACTACTACTACTAGTAGTACTTCTACTACTACTACTTTTGCTGCGACGACTATAACAACTACTCCAACTGCGACAGCTACCTCTGCTACTACTACGGCTACAATTACTACTACTACTACTTCTACCGCAACAACTATAACCATTATAGCTGCTACTGCTACTACAATGGCTACTACTGCTACTACTGCTACCACTATTGCTTATATTACAGTTGTTGCTAGTACTTCTACTACTCCTACTGCTACTACTAATACTACTACAACTACTATTGCTACTACAACTACTATGCTGCCACTACTTCTACAACTACTACTGCTGCTACTGCTACTACTACTACTACTGCTGCTGCTGCTGCTACTGCTAATACCGCTACTACTATGACTACTTAGACTATGACTACAACTACATCTACTCCTATTCCTACTACTACTACTACTCCTACTACTACGACTGTTGGTACTACTACTACACATACTGCTAGTACTTCTACTCCAAGTACTACTAATGCTACTACTAGTACTACTACCGCAATACTACCCCAATAACTATGACAATTACTAGTTCTAATACTACTACTACTACTACAACTACCGATACTCCAATTGCTACTATTACTGCTACTACTGCTACTGCTACTACTACTTCTACAACTACAACAGCTCCTACTACTCTGACTTCTACTACTACTACTCCTACTACTACTACTACTATGACTACTACTCCTACCGGTAATACTGCTACTACTACTACTACTACTACTACTCTAACTCCTACTACTACTAAGGCTACTCCTATTCCTACTACTACTACTCCTCCTTCTACTACTACTGCTGCTAGTAATGCTACTACCCCTACTGCTAGTACTTCTTCTACAACTACTATCAATACAACTACTACGACAACAACTACTACCTCTTCTACAACTCCTCCTACTCTTACTACAACTAACCTTGCTACTACTACTACTTCTACCACTACTAATACTAATAATTTCACCATTTCCACTACTACTAAAAATCCTACTCCTACGGTGTCTCCTACTGCTACTTATACTCGTAGTACTACTACTATTATTTCAGAAACTACTGCTACTACTACTACCACTACTACTACTGTTGCTTCTAATACTACTACTACTCCTCCAATTACTACAAATACTACTGCTACTACTGCTACCATTACTACTACTCCTCCAACGACTACTACTATATCCATTATTACTATGAGTATAGCTACTACTTCTGTTGCTACTCGTACTACTACTCCTACTACTACTTGAATTACTACTACTACTATTGCTACAACTAATGATACTTCTACTTCAGCTGCTACTACCACTATTGCAACTATGACTACTACTACTACTACTACTACTACTACTACTACTACTACTACTACTACTACTACTACTATACTACTACTACTACTACATGACCACTACCACAACTGCTACTACTACTTCTAATACTACAACCTCCACTACTACCACTACTGCTACTACTACTACACTACTACTGCAAGTACTTTTACTACCAGAACTACTACTACTACTCCGACTACTATTACTATTGCTATTGCTACTACTACTACTGTTACTATTTCTACTACAACTACTATTGCTATCATTGCAAGTACGACTACTAACACTACCACTACTACTACTACTTCTACAATAACAACAATGATGACAACAACAACAACTACTACTGCCACAACAGCTGCTGCTGCTACTACTACTACTACTACATCTTCTACTTTTACGACTACTACTACTACTGCTACTATAACCACTGCTACAACTATTAGCACTACTACTACTACTTGAACTACTGCTACTCCAGCTGCTACTACTAACACTGCTACTTCTACTACTACTACAACTACTACTTCTGCCACTGCTACAACTGGTAGCACTACTACTACTACAACAACTTCAATTGCTACTACTACTACTAATTTTGCCATTGCTACTATCACTACTACTACGACTACTACAACTATTACTTCTACTGCTACTAGTACTACTACTGCTACTTCTTCTACTACTACCACCACCACCACTACTACTACTGCTACTACTACCGGTACAATTAGTTCTACTACTAGTGCTTTTACAATGACCACTACTCCAATTACAGCATCTACTACTATTACTTGAACTACTACTACTACAACTACTACTAATACTACTACTACTACTACTACTACTGCTACTACTACTACTACTACTACTACTACTACTACTACTACTATCGATATCATTGCAACTACTACTACTAACACTACCACAATTACAACGACTACAACGACTACTACTACTTCTACAACAACAACAACAATGACAACAACGACAACTACTGCTACTGCTGCTATAGCTGCTGCTACTACTACTACTACTACTTGCACTACTACTACTACTACTACTTGCACGACTACTACTACTTGAACTACTCCTACTCCCGCTACTACTACTAGTACTGCTACTTCTACTACTACTACAACTACTACTTCTACCACTGCTACTACTGGTAGCACTACAACTACTACTACAACTTTGCCTGCTACTGCTACTACTACTTCTTCTGCTGCTACTATCACTACTACCACTACTATTACTACTAGTACTACTATTTCTACTGCTACTACTACTATTGCTGCTACTTTTTCTACTACTACTACCACCACTACTACTACTACACCTACAGTCATCGCCACAACAATTACTACTACTACTGCTATTACAACGACCACTACTCCACTTACTGCTTCTACTACTATTAGTAAGACTGCTACCACTACAACTACTAATACTACCACCACCACAACTCCTACTACTATTGTTACTACTACTACTAGTACTACTACTACTACGACTACAACTACTATTACTACTTCTACTACTATTACTACTACTTCCACTACTTCTACTACTACAACTACAACTACATCTACTACTGCAGCTGCATCTGCTACTGCTATAGCTATTATTACTACTACTACTAGTGCAATTACAATAATTATTACTACAACAACAACAACAACAACAACAACTACTACTACTATAACAATAACAACAACAACTACTACTACTACTACAACAATAACAACAACAACAACTACTACTACTATTATTTCTCTGACTTCTACTACTGCTACTACTTCTACTACTACCCCTACTACTACTACTACTACTACTACTACTACTACTACTACTACTACTACTACTACTACTACTACTACTACTACTACTAATACTACTACTACTACTACTACAACAACAACAACAACTACTATTTCTTCCACTACGACTACTATTGCGACTAGTACTAGTACTACTACCACTACCACTACTATAACTACTATTTCTATTACTACTACTACTACCGTAACTACTGCTATTACTACTTCTACTGCAACTATTACTTTTATAATTACTACTACTAACAATTTTACTACTACAAATACTAGTACTACTGCTACTACTATACTACTACTGCTGCTACTAATGCAACTGCTACTATGAGTAATACTCCAGCTACTGGTACCACTACTACTTCTACTACTACGTATATTACAATGACTAGTACTACTACTACTACTGCTACTACCATGACTACTACTACCACTTCTACTACATCTACTACTCTTGCTGCTACTATTATTCCTACTACTGCTACTAGTAGTACTACTACCACTACTACTACTGCTATTGCGAGGACTACCACTTCTATTACTACAACTTTCGCTACTATACTACTGCTATTGTCGCTGCTGGAGTTGCGACTATTACTACTACTACAACAACTAGTACGACTCCTATTGCTACTACTATTACTGCTACTACTACTACTGCTACTTCTATTGCCATTGTAGCTGCAGCTACTAATTCGGCTACTACTACTATTACTACTACTACTACTGCGACTGCTACTACAACTACTACTACTACCGCTACTGCCACTACTACAAGTGCTACTACCACTACTAATACTACCAGAACTAGTACTATAATTGTCGTTGCTGCTAGTAATACTACTATTACTACTACTTCTTTTACAAAAACAACTACTGTTACTACTACTGCAATAACTACTGTGATGACTTCTATTGCTACTATGCCTACTGCAACTACTTCTGCTACAACTTCTACTGCTAGTATTAGTAACACTACTATTGCCACTACTACTACTACTATAAAAACTACTAGTAGTTCAACAACAACAACTACTATTACCAGTACCGCTACTACAAATGTCACAGCTACTACTCTTACTACAACTACTACTACTGCTTCAACTGCTACTGCTAATACTACTACTACTGTTGCTTCAACTACTACTGCTACTGCTAGTCATAGTCATAGTAGTAGTAGTAATAATAGTAGTAGCAGAAGTAGAAGCAATACTAATAGTAGTAGTAGTAGTAGTAGTATTAGTAGGAGGAATAGTATAGTAGTCATAGGCGGAGCTACTATGACTACTATTATTACTACTACCACTACTATGACTTCTCAAACTCCTGCTCCTATTGCTACTCCTACTACTTCTTTTCCTACTATAACTATTGCTAGTGGTAGAAGTATTAGTAGGAGTAGCAGAAGTAGTCGTAGTTGCAAAAGTAGGAGCAGTAGTGGTAATCATGGTAATAGTGAAAGGAGTAGGAGTAGTAGTAGTTGTTGTTCTAATGGTAGTTGTTGTTGTAGTAGCAGTAATAGTAGTAGTATTAGTAGTTGTAGTAGTAGTAGTAGTAGTAGTAGCTAGCAGAAGTAATTGTAGTAGTAGTAGTTGGAGTAGTAGCGGTGGGAGTAGTACAAGTGATAGTAGTTATATTGGTAGAAGTACTAGTAGGAGCAAGAGCCGTAGTAGTAGTATTAGTAGTAGTCCATGTTGTAGTAGTTGTAGTACTAATAGTAGTAGTAGTAGTAGCAGGTGTAGTGGTGGTAGTAGAAGTAATGATAGAAGTAGTAGAAGTGTAGTAGTACATATAGTAGTATAAGTAGTAGTAGTAGTAGGTGTAGTAGTAGTGGTAGTTATGGTAGGAGTGTTAGTAGAAGTTGTAGTAGTAGTACCAGCAACATTAGTAGCAGTGTTACTAGTAGTAGTAGTAGTAGTAGTAGTAGTAGTAGTAGTATTACTAGTAGTAGAAGCAGGAGCAGTAGTAGTAGTAGTAGTTGGAGCAGTAATAGTAGTAGAAGTAGTAGTATTAGTAGTACTAGTAGTAAAAGTAGTACTAGTAGTAGTAGCAGTAGGAGTTCTAGGAGTAGTAGTAGTAGCAGTATTAGATATAGTCTAGTAGTCATAGTAACAGTAGTAGTTATTATTGTAGTAGTCAGAGTAGCAGCATCAGCAGCATTAGTAGTAGTAGTAGCAGAAGTAGTGGCAGCAGTAGTGGTAGTAGTCATCTTAGTAGCAGAAGTAGTGGCAGTAGTAGTAGTAGTAGTTGTTGTTGTGGTGGTAGTTCTAGTAGCAAAACTAGTAGTAGTAGTAGCTACTGTAGCAGTAGTTCTAGTGGTACTAATTGTAGTAGTTATAGTAGTAGTACAAGCAACAACAGTAGTAAAACTATTAGTAGAAATAGGATTAGTAGTAGTAGCAGTTGAACAAGAAATGAAAGAGGTAATATTAGTACTAGTAGCAGTATTAGTAGTAGTAGTAGTAGTAGTAGTAGTAGTAGTAGTAGTAGTAGTATTAGTAGTAGTAGTAGTTGTAGGAGGAGGAGGAGAAGGAGAAGTAGTAGTAGTAGAAGTAGTAGTACTAGTAGTAGTAGTAGTGGTAGTTATTATTGTAGTAGTAGCAGAAGCAACAATAGTAGAAGCGGCAGTAGCTATAGTAGCAGGAGTAGTAGTAGTAGTGGTAGGAGCAGTAGTAGTAGCAGCAGCAGTGGTAGTATTAGTATTAGTAGTATTAGTAGTAGTAGCAGCAGTACCAACTGTAGTAGTAATAGGACTAGTAGTAGTAGTAGTAGCAGTAGCAATAGTAATAGTAATAGTAGTAAAAGGAGTAGTATTAGTTATAGTAGCAACAGTAGTAATAGTAGCAGTAGTAACAACAGTAGATTAGTAGTAGTAGTAGTACAGGTAGCAGTAGTAGTTCGAGTAGTCAGAGTAGTAGTAGGGTTAGGAGTTGGAATAGGACTAGTAGTAGGCATTATAGCAGTTATAGTAGTACTAGTAGTAGTAGTGGAAGTAGTAGAAGTAGGAGTAGGAGTAGTAGAAGTAGTCATACAAGTTGTATCAGTTGTAGTAGTAGTAGTAGTATTAGTAGTGGTAACATAAGTAGTAAAAGCAGTAGTAGAAGTAGTAGAAGTAGTAGAAGTAGTAGGAGTTGTAATAGTAGTAATAGCAGTAAAAGTAGAAGTAGTAGCAGAAATATTAGAAGGAGTAGTAATAGTAGTAGTAGAAGTAGTAAATGTAGTAGCAATAGTAGTTGTATAAGGATTGGTAGGTGTAGTAACAGCAGTAGCAGCAGCAGAAGCAGCAACAGTAGTAGTAATAGTAAAAGTAGTTGGAGTAGTAGTAGTAGCAGCAGTCGTAGTAGTAGAAGTAGAAGCAGTAGTAGTTTCAGGTGAAGTAGTACTAGTAGTAATAATACAAGTAGTAGTAGCACTAGCAGTAGCAGCAGCTGTAGTAGTTAGTAGTCGAAGTAGTGGTAGAAGTCGTAGAAGTATTAGTAGTAGTAAAGGTAGTCATAGCAATAGTTGTGGTAGTAGCAATAGTAGTAGTAATAGTAGTAGTAGTAGTATTAGTAGTGGTAGTCATAGTTGCAGTAGTTGTTATAACAGTAATAGTAGCAGTAGTAGTATTAGGTGTAGTAGTAGTAGTAGTAGTAGTAGTAGTAGAAGTAGTAGTAGTAGTAGTAGTAGTAGTAGTAGTAGTAGTAGTAGTAGTAGTAGTAGTAGTAGTAGTAGTAGTAGTAGTAGTAGTTGTAGTAGTAGTAGAAGTAGTAGTAGTAGTAGTTGTAGTAGTAGTAGTAGTAGAAGAAGTAGTAGTAGTAGTAGTAATAGTAGTAGTATTTAGAGTGGTAGTCATAGTTACAGTAGTATCAGTAGTAGTAGCAGTAGTAGTAATAGTATTAGTAGGATTGTAGTAGTAGTAGTAGTAGTAGTAGTAGTAGTAGTAGTAGTAGTGGTAGTAGTAGTAGTAGTAGTAGTAGTAGTAGTAGTAGTAGCAGCAGTAGTAGAAGTGGGAGTAGTAGTAGTAGTGGTGGTGCTAATAGTAGTAGTAGTGGTAGTAATAATAGTAGTAGTAGCAATAGTAGTGCTAGTTGTAATAGTGGTAGTAGTGGCAGTACTTGTTGTAGTAGTTGTGGTAGTACTGGCAGGAGTGGTAGTTGCAGTAGTAGTTGCTTTAATAATAATAGTAGTAGGAGTTGTAGTAGTAGTAGCACTGGTGTTACTAGAAGGAGTAGTAGTAGAAGTCGTAGTAATAGTAGTAGTTGTAGTATTAGTAGTAATAGCTGTTGTAATCGGAGTAGTATTGGGAAGAGTGGTAGTGGTAGTAGTAGTACTATTGGTAGCAATAGGAGTAGTAGTAGTAGTAGTGGTAGTTGTAGCTGTAGGAGGAGGAGTAGTAGTAGTAGTAGTAGTGGTAATAGTAGTAGTAGCAGATGTAGCAACTGTCGTAGTAGTGGAAGTAGTAGTAGAAGCTGTACCAGTTGTAGCAGCAGCAGCAGCAGCAGCATCAGTAGTAATAGTAGTAGCAGTAGCAGTAGTAGTAGCAGTAGCTGTAGCAGTAGTAGCACAAAAAGAAGCAGTAGTAGGAGTAGCAAAAGTAATACCAGTCGTACTAGTAGCGATTGTAGTACATGCACTTGCATTACTAGTGTAGTAGTAGTAGTAGCAATATTAGTTGTAGTAGGTGAAGTAGTAGTAGTTGTAGTTGCAGTAATAGTAGTACAGTATAGTACTAGCAGCAGTTGTAGTAGTAGTAATAGTTATAGTTGGAGTAATAATAGTATTAGCAACAACAACAACAACAGTAGTAGTAGTAGCAGCCGTAGCAGCAGGAGCAGCAGAAGTAAAAGTGGTAGTTGTAGTAGTAGTACTAGTCATAGTAGTAGAAACTATTGCAGTAGTAGTAGTAGAAGTGGTAGCAATAGTAGTAGTGGGTGAAGTAGTAGAAGTAGTAGTAATAGTAGTAGTAGTAGTGGTAGTAGTTGTAGTAGCCACTACAGCGACAATAATAGTAGTAGGAATAGTAGCTCAAGCAGGAGTAGTAGTAGTAGTAATAGAAGCCGGAGCTGTAGTAGTAGTTGTACTAGTAGCTGGCGTAGTAGTAGTAGAAGGAGCAATTGGAAAAGGAGTTGTAATATTAGTAGTAATAGAAGTAGTAGTAGCAGGAGTAGTAGTAGTAGTAGTAGTATTTGTACTTGTACTACTACTAGTAGTAGTATTAATAGCCGTTGTAGTAGTAGTAGTGGTAGTAGGAGTGGTAGTAGTAGTAGCAGTAGTAGTAGTGCTAATAGTAGTAGTAGCCGCAATAGTAGCTGCAGTAGGAGCGTAAGGAGTAGTCGTAGTAATAGTAGTAGTAGGAGTACTAGGATTAGTAGAAGTATTAGTAGCAATAGTAGTAATAGTAGTAGTAGGAGTTGTAGTGGCAGTCGGTATAGGAGTAGGTATAATAGTAGGAGCAGTATTAGTAATTGTTATTGTAGTAGCAGTAGTAGCTGTTGTTGTTGTTGTTGTAATAGTAGTAGTAGTAGTAGTAGTAGTAGTAGTAGTATTTATTATAGTAGTAGAAGTAGAAGTAGAAGTAGAAGTAGAAGTTGCAGTAATCGCAGCAGCGGCAGTAGTAGTAGGAGTATCTGGATTAGTAGTAGGATTAGCAATAGTAGATGTAATACTATTAGTAGGAGTAGTGGTGGTAGTCAGTGTAGGTGTAGGAGTAGGAGTAGTAGTAGGAGTAGGAGGAGGAGGAGGAGGCGTAGTAGTAGTAGTAGTAGTAGTAGTAGTAGTAGTAGTGCTAGTGCTTGTAGTAGTAGTACACATAGTAGTTGTAGTAGTAGTTATACTAGTAGTAGTAAGAGTAATAATAGTAGTGTTAATAGTAGTAGGAGTAGAAGTAGGAGTAGTAGTTGTTGTATAAATAGTAGTTGGAGTACTCCTACTACTAATAGTAGTAGTATTAGTAATGGAAGTAGTAGTAGTAGTAGTAGTAGCATCAGTAGCAGTTGTAGTAGTAACAGCTGTTGCATTAGTAGTAGCGACAGCAGTTGTGGAAGTAGTAGTAGTAGTAGTTGTTGTTGTTGTTGTAGTATTATTAGCAGGAGTTCTAGTAGGAGTATTAGTTGGAGTAGTGGTAGCAACAATAGTAGTTGTTGTTGTCGTAACAGTAGTAGTAGGTGTAGTAGTTGTAGTATTAGTAGTAGTAGTTGTATTAGGAATAGCAGTAGCTATAGGAGTAGTAGTTATAGTAGTAGTAAAAGTAGTAGTAGTGGTAGTAATTCTAGTATTAGTAGTAGTAGAAGTAGTAGTAGTGGTATTAATTCTAGTATTAGTAGTAGTAGTTCTAGTTAAAGTAGTAGTAGTAGTGTAGTAGTCGGAGTAGTTAAAGTAGTAGTAGTAAGAGCAAAAGGAGTTGGAGTGACTTGTGGCAGTATTAGTAGTAGGAGTAGTAGTAGCATTATTAGGAGGAACAGTACTAGGAGTTGTAGCAGTTGTAGTGGTAGAAGTAGTAGTGGTAGGGATAGTAGTAGCAGTCATAGTCGTAGCAGTAGTAGTAGTGGTAGTAGTGATAGTAATAGGAGTAGTGGTACTAGTAGTAGTAGCAGTAGTAGCAGTGGTAGTAGTGATAGTAATAGGAGTAGTACTAGTAGCAGTACTAGTAGTAGCAGTGGTAGTAGTTCTAGTGGTTGTAGTACTAGTTGTAGTAGTAGCAGTAGCAGTAGTAGTAGTAATAGTAGTAATAGGTGTAGTAGTAGTAGTAGTAGTAATAGGTGTAGTAGTAGTAGTTGTTGTAGTACTAGTTGTAGTAGTAGAGTAGCAGTAGTAGTAGTAATAGTAGTAATAGGTGTAGTCGTAGTAGTAGTAATAGGTGTAGTAGTAGTAGTTGTTGTTGTTGCAGTAGTCGGAGTAGTTATAGTAGTAGTAGTAGTAATAGTAGTAATAGATGTAGTAGTAGTAGTTGTTGTTGTCGTATGTAGTCATATTAGTAGTAGTAGTAGTAGTAGTAGTAGTAGTAGTCGTAGTAGTAGTAGTAGTAGTAATAGTAGTACTAGTAGTAGTACTAGTAGCAGCAATATTCGTTATGGTAGCGGCAGTAGCGGCAGCAATAGTATCTTTAGTATTCGTAGTTGTATTAGTACTAGTAGTAGTAGTAGTATTAGTAATAGTAGTAGTAGTAGTATTATAAGTAGTAGTAGTATTAGTAGTAGTAGAAGTAGGAGTTGGAGGAGGAGTAGGAATAGTAGTCGTTGTTGTGTTACTAGGAGGACGAGTAGTATTAATAGTAGTAGTTATTGTTGTTGTTGTTGTAGTAGTAGTAATAGTTGTAGTAGTTGTAGTATTGGTAGTAGTAGCAACAGGAGTTGTAGTAGGAGTACGAATAGTAGTAGTCGTAGTAGTAATAGTAGGAGTAGCTGTAGTTGTAGTTGTAGCAGTAGTTGCAGTAACGACAATAATAGTTGTAGGAGTAAGAGTATTAGCAATAGTTGTAGTTATAGGGGAAGTAGTAGTAGTAGCAATAGTATTTATAGTAGTATCACTAGTATTAGCAATTTTAGTAATAGTAGAATTAGTAGTAGCAGTAGCTGTATAAGCAACAGTAACAATAGGAGTAGTAACAGTAGTAGTAGAAGTAGCAGTAGTAGCAGTAGTAGCGGTTGTATAAGTAATAGTAGTGGCAGTCGTAGCAATAGTAATTGTTGCAGTAGTAGTAGCAACAATAGTTGTAGTAGTGGAAGCAGCAACAACAGTAGGAGTAATAGTAGCAATAGTAATAATAGCAGCAGTAGTACATGAGTAGTATCAATCGTAGTAGCAACAGTAGTAGTAGTAGTAGCTCCAGTAGCAGAATTACTACTACTCCTTCTACTTCTACTTGTGCTACTACTACTACTATTCCTACACCAACTACTACTACCACATCTCCTACTCCTACTACTACGACTACCACTTCCACTACTACAGCTACTATTATTACTACTTCTACACCAATTCCTACTCTTGCTACTACTACTACTACTCCTGCTCCTACTATAGCTTTCCCTAATCTTGCTATTGTTGTAGCTACTACTACAACTTCCACTACTGCTACTGTTGCAGCTACACCTATTACTTCTACTACAGCTCCTACAACGACGACTACTACTACTACCACTAGTCTTAGTACTACTAGTCTTAGTATTTCTTCCACCACTACAACAACAACTACTACTACAACTGCTACTATTACTATGAATACTACTTCTACTTTATTCCTTCTACTACTACTTTTATAACTAATACTACTACAATTATAACAACTTCTACGACTATTGCTACTTCTACTACTATTACTATTACTATTACTACTACTCCAACTACTACTCTTACTACTACTATGACTGCCACTACTACAACTCCTACAATTGCTACTCCTACTACTACAACTACTACTGCTATTACCACTCCTACTCCAACTCATACTACTCCTACAACTACTAACTAAATTATTACTGCTGTTCCTACCGCTATTTCTACAACTACTATTATAACTACTACATTTATTAGTACTAATACTACTATTACTGCTACTACTACTCCTACTAGTACTGTTACTACTATTACTGCTACCACTACTACAACTACTTCTATTATCACCACTACCACTACTATTATTACTACAACAACTACTACTACAGCAGCTACTACTATAACTTCGACCACTACTTCTACTCCTACCACTACTGCTACTACAGCTACCTGTACTACTACTCCAACTCATATTACTACTATCACTCCAATAACTACTACCCTAATTACGACTACTACTACTACTACTACTACTACTACTACTGCCACCGCAACTGCTACTTCTACTACCACTATTTCAACTACTCCTATTACTACTATTACTACTACTGCTACTGCTACTACAATTACTAGTACCACTCATACTATTACTTGTGCTTCTACTACTATTGCTACCACTACTACTACGACTGTGAATGCCACTACTACTACAACAATAAGAACTACTACTATTGTTGTCGCTGTTGTAGCCGCCACTCTTTTTATTACTGCTGCTGCAAATACCAATACTGCTACTACTACTACAACTATTACTACTATTTCTACTACTACTACTACTACTTCAACTATTACTACAACTTCTATTACTACCACTACTACTACTGCTACTGCTACAACTACCACTACTAATACTTCTCCTACTACTTGTACTATTACAACTAGAACTACTATTACTGCTACTATAACTACGACCACTATTGATACTTCTTTAACTACAACTACTACACCTACTACTCCTGCTACTACCACAACTACAGATGCTACTACTACTAAGATAAACTCTATTCCTAGTCCTGGTACTACTGCTACTAGTAATGCTTCTCCTATAAATGCTAGTACCAATGTTGCAACTACTACAGCAACTACTGCTGCTACTACTGCGGCTACTACTATTTTCACTACTACTCCTACAACAACAACTACTACTATTGCTACTGCTGCCACTGCAACTTCGACTACTGCTGCTGCTAGAGCTCGTACAACTTCTACTGCTACTATGACAACTGCTACAATTACCTTTACTACTACTATTATTATTACTACTACTACTTCTAGTTTTACCACTACTACTGCTACTTCTGCCACTACTACTCCGACTACTACTATTACTACTACTACAGCTATTTCTACTACTATTACTACCACTACTGTTACTTCTGCTACAACTGCAATTGCTACAACAGCTACTACTACTACTATTGCTACTATAGCTTCTGTTACTACTAATACTATTGTTACTACAGCTTCTTTTACCGCTATTGCTACTACTACTACTACTACTACTACAAATAATTTTAGTACTATTACCACTACTCCTACTACTACTACGATTGTTGCTACCGCCACCACTGCTACTACTACCCCTTCTCCTCCAACTGCTACCACTAACACCACTGTTGGTACTGCTTCTACCACAACTTCTCTAACTACTACTACTGCTACTACTACTGCAACTACTTTGACTACTACTACTATCACTATTACTCTTGTTGCATCAACTATTGAGGCAACTGCTATCCCTCCTCCTCCTACTACTACTACTACTACTACTACTTCTACGATTTCTCCTCTTACTACAACTACTGTTGTTACTACTGCTACTATTGCTATTACAACTACTACTTCAACTGCTGCTGCTACTACTACCACTGTTATCACTCCAACTAATGTTACGATTCCTACTACAACTACTACTACTCCTATTACTACTACTACTATTACCACTCCTGATACTACTACAACAACAACTACTACGACTACTACTATGACTTCTACTACTACTGCTACTACTACAACAACTACTACTATTGCTAGTATTGCAACTACTATTACTACTACTGCTGCTTCAACTGTTACTATAGCTTCTACTGTTGCTACTATTATTGCTACTACCACTACTACTATTTATAATATTATTACAACGACAAGTACTACTACTACTACTCCTGCCGCTGCTCCAAGTATAACTACAACTACTACTGCAGTTGCACCTTCTTCTTCTAAAACTTTTACTAACACTACTGCTGCTACTATTGTGGGTACCACAACAACTACTACTACTTTTACTACTACTACTACTGCTACTACTACTATTACTTGTACCACCACCACTACTACTGCTAGCACTACAACTATTGCTACTACTACTATTACCACTACTATAAGTACTCTTGCTAATACTACGACTACTACTGTTGTGGCAACTTTCGCTGCCAATACTAGTACTGCTACTGCTGCAACTCCTACAACAACTACTACAGCTACTCCTACCACTAGTACTATTACAATTACAACTACTACCACAAATTCTACTGCAACTCATATTAATTCACCTGCAACTACTGCTGCTGCAACTACTACTATTACCGCTACAAGTTCTGCTACTGCTACTGCTACTGCAACTGCTTCTACTACTACAACTACCATTGCAACTACTACTACTACTATTCCTCCTAAAACTGCTGCTGCTGCTGCTGCTGCTACTACTAATGCTACAGCTACGTCTACACCTACAAAAACTACTACAATTGCGAGTACTACTACAACTACTACTACAGTTTCGCCTCCTACAACTACTACTATTACAACTATTATAAATACTACTACTGCTGCTGTTGTTGTTGCTGCTACCACTACTACTAGAACTAATGCTACTACCACTACTACTAGAACTAATGCCACTACTGCGTCTACTACTACCACTACTACTAGAACTAATATTGCTATTGCTACTACCACTACTACTAGAACTAATGCTACTACTGCGTCTACTACTACTGCTATTACTACTACTATTTACAAACAACTAACTAATATTGCTACTTCTACTACTCCTATTAATACTACAGCTATGAGTGCTACTACTCCTTCTACTACTACTCCTATTACTACTACTACTACAACAATTGCCAAAACGACTGTGACTACTCATGTTAATACTACTACTACTACTTCAACGACTACTACTAATACTACTCCAACAACTACTACTACAGCCATTACTGGAACTACTACTTCTACTACTACCTCTACTACTACCATTATTGCTACTGTTTCTACACTACTACCCCTACTACCACTACTACTACTACAACTTCTACTATAATTATTACTGCTACTACTACTATTACTACTACTACTACTACTACTACTACTACTACTACTGTTCCTGCTTCTACTGCTCCTACTACTACTGCTACTCCTACTACTAATACTACTACTACTACTACTACTACTCCAACTACGACTCCTACACCTACACCGACCTTGGCTACTACTACTACTACTACTACTACTACTACTACTAATACTATTACGACAACAACTATTTTTGTTGCTAACCACCACTACTACTACTAATATTGCTGCTACAACAACTCCTACTGCTACTGCTGCTACTATTACTTCTACAACCATTGCCACTGCTATTATTACAACAACTACAACTACTACTAATACAAAAACTGCTATTACTACTACTACTACAATTACTACTCCTACTGCTACCACAACTACGGCAACTGCCACAACTACTACTACTTCTACCACTACTACTACTACCACAACCACCACTATTACTACTACTACTGCTGCTGCTACTATTACAATAGCAACTACTACTACTACTACTGCAACTGCTGCTGCAGCTACTTCTACCACTATTGCCACTACCGTTACTACTACTACTACTCTCACTACTAAAACCACTACTATTATTACTAGTACCGCTGCTACCACTACTACTACTACTACTACTCTTGCTACAGCTACAACTGCTACAATTACTACAACTACAACTATGACTTCTACTTTTACAACAACTACTGCTACTACTGCTTCTACTACTACTACAACAATGACTAGTATACTACTACTAGTACTACCACAACTACTATTACTACTGCTACTACTACTTTTATTACTGCTACTTCTACTACTGCTACTACAACTACTACTCTTACCACTACTGCTGCTCCTACTACTACTACTATTGCTACTACTACTACTGCTGCAGCTGCCACTATTACTACTACCACTGCTACAACAACAACTACTTCTACTACTACTCCTATTACTAATATAACTGCTATTATAATTAACACTACTACTACCACTACTATTACTGCTGTTGTTGGTGCTGCAGCTAGTACTACTACCACGACAATTAATACCAGTACTACTTCTACGTTGACTTCTACTACTACATAACTACTACTACTACTACTACAACTCATAATCCGACTCCAATTGCTTTACAACTCCCACTACTACTACTGCCCCTACTCCAACTATAACTATTACTACTACTACTACTACTACTACTACTACTACTACTACTACTACTACTACTACTACTACCACTACCACTACTACTACTACAACTACTACTACTACTACTAGTACAATTGTTACTACTGCTACTCCTACTACGTCTGGCACGACAACTTCTACTACAATTGCTGCTATTGCTACTCCTCATCCTCCTCCTACTACTACTCCTGCTACTACAACTATTACTACTACTACTTGAACAACCACCCCTACTTCAACTCCCACTACTACTACTGCTACTATGACAACTATTACTACGGCTGCTACTACTACTACTGTTGCTACTACTACTACTACTCCTACTACTGCTACTTCTAATCCTACTACTTCTAGTACAACTGCTACTACAACTATTACTGCTCCTACCTCTTCTGCTACTACTGCTCCTACTACTACCACTACTACTACTATTACTTGTACCAATACTACTACTCCAAACACTCCTACTACTACTCCGGCTACTACTACTGCTCCTGCTACAACTATCACTACTACTACTACTTCTACTACTACTACAAAGTCTACTACTACATTACTAGCAGTACAACTGCTACTACTACTACTCCATCCACTACTGCTACTACTTGTACTAGTATGACTCGTACTACTCTTGCTGTTGCTACTACTACTACTGCTTTTGCTACAACAACTACTACCACCCTTCCTACTCCTAGTCCCACTATGGATACTACTACTACTCCTACTACTACGACTACGGCTGCTATAACTCCTACTCCAAATCCTACTGCTACTACAACTCCTACTGCTACTACTGCCCCTACTCCAACTACTATTACTCCAATTACTTCAACTCCAACCCCAGCTACAACTATAGCTACTACCACTACTACTACTACTAATACTGCTATTACTACTACCAGTACAACAACTACTCCGACTGCTACTCCTACAACAAGAACAACTACTACCACTACTTCTACTACCATGACTTCTACTACGGCTACTACTACTGCCACTACTACTACTTCTACTACTAATACTACTACTACTACTACTTCTACTAATAGTACAATTGCTACTACCACAACTCCAACTACTCGTACAACTACTACTAATACTAACACAACGACTACTGCTCCAACTACTACTACACCTACACATACATATAAAGTCACTAATACTCCTATAAGTACCATTACTGCTTTTGTTATTATTACCACTACAAATCCAAGTACTCCTACTACTACTACCACTACTACTACTATTGCTACTAGTACGGCTACTACAACTACTACTACTCCTAACACACCTACTACTATTGTTGCTGCTGTTGGTGCTATAACTACTACTATAACTTCTACTACTACAACAACAACTGCTACTACTCCTATTACTACTACTACTACTTGTACTACTAGTGCTGCTGCTGCTGCTATTGCTACTACTACTACAAAAAAAACAACAACAACTACTACTACTGCCACTACTACAACAACAACAACTACTACCACTACCAGTACTACTACTTCTACTACTACTACTACAACTACTACTACTCCTACTAATACCACTACAACTGCTACAGCAACAACAACAACTACTACTCCTACAACTGCTGCTACTACTACTACTACTACTACTACTACTACAATTACTACTACTCCTACTACTACTATAATTGCTACTTTTACTACTCCTACTACTACTATTACTACTGCTACTACTACTAAGACTACTACTCCAACAACAACAACTACTCCTACTAATACTAACACTCTTCCAACTTCTACGATACTAGTACTACTACCCCTACTACTACTACCCCAAACACTACAACAACTTCTACGCTCAGTCCTCCAACTACTACTACTACTGCTCCTACGACTGCTACTTCTACTATTATTATGACTGCTCCAATTGCTACTACTACTCCAACTGCTACTGCTACTACTACTACTACTACCAGTGGTACTAATACTACAACTCCAAACACTCCTAGTACTACTCCTACTGTAACAACTGCTACTACTGCAACTACTACTATTACTATTACTGTTGCTACTAATACTTCTGCTTCTATTACAACTACTGCTACTGCTACTGCTACTATGACTACATCTCCGACTATGATTATAGCTCCTTCTACTATCACTATTGCTATTGCTACAGCTGTGACTGCTGCTATTAGTGCTTCTACTACTGCTACTACAACAGCTTCTCCTTCTACTACTGCCACTAATACTACTCCAACTACTACTATAACCACTGCTACCACTACTACTAGTACTCCTGCTAATAATACTACTACTATTACTATTCTTACAACTACAACTGTTGCAACCAATACTACTGCAGCTTCTGCTACCACCATTACTACCCTACAGCCGCTACTACTACAACATCTACTGATACTACTGATACTCCTACTACTACTACTACTACTTCTACTACTGCTATTGCTGCAACTCCTACTACTTCTACTACTGCGGCTACTATTATTACTATTACTACTTCTACTACTTCTATACTTTTCCGACTACTACGACTATTACTACTACTGCTACTACTACAACTGCTACTACTACTACTAGTAGTAGTAGTACTACTGCTACTACTACTACTACTACTACTACTACCACTACTACTACTACTACTATTACTACTACCACCACCACCACCACCACGACTACTACCACTACCATGCTACTACTACTACTGCTGCTGCTGCTACTACTACTACTACTTCTACTATTACTATTGCGTCTACTACTATTGCTATTACTAATACAGCAACTACTATTACTACAAGTACTACTTCAACGACTACTACGGCTGCTACGACTACTACTTCTACTGCCACTACTACTATTATTATTACTACTACGACTAGTACTACTATGACTACTACAACCACTACAACTACTACTAGTACTCCTACTACTACTAATAGTACTACCACCATTTCTTCGTCACTGCTACTTTTGCTACTACGACTACCGCTATGCCTACGACTACGGCTACAATAACTAAAACTACTAGAACTATTACTACGACTACGACTACCACTACGACTACTGTGACATCTGCTACCACTGCTACTTCTACTAGTACTAAAACTACTACTACTTCTACTTCAACTATTGCTGCTGCTTCTGCTGCAACGTCTCCTACTCCAACTACTACTACTAGTACTGCTGCTACTTCTTCTACCACTACCATTACTATATAACTAATGCTACTAATGCCACTGCTACTACTATTACTACTACTACAGCTAGAACTTCTATTACTAGTAGTAGTAGTGGTAGTACTACTACTACTACTACTATTGTTTCAGCTACTACCAGTACTACTGCCAGTACTACAACAACTATTACGACCTCTATTGATACTTTTACAACTGCTACGACTACTGCGACTATTGCTACTAGTACTACTGCAACTACTACTACTACTCTACTACTACTACTACTTCTGCTACTACTGCTTCTACTGCTACTGGTACTGCTAATGCTACTAGCGCAACTACGGCTAATACTACTCCTGCTACTGCTACTACATCAACAACAGCTACTATTGCTACAACTACTCCTGCTACCAAAACTACTACTACTACTACTTACACTACTGTTACCACTATTATTGCAGCTGCTACTGCCACAACAACAACAACTACTATTTCTACTACTGCTACTGCTGCTACTATAACTACTGCTACTGCAACCGATAGTTATGTAACTACTACCATCTATATTATTGCCACAATTACTCCAATTGCCACTACTATTATTACTAATACTGCCACTACAATTGCCACCAATGCTACTATGACTTGAAGTACTACTACTACAACAACAACTACTACTACTACAGCTACTACAAGTACTTCTCCAACAACTACTACTACAACTATAGCTACAACTACCACTACAACTGCTACTATTATTGATACTACTAATACTACTGCTGCTGCTGTTACTACTAGTATAACTACTACTGCTTCTACTACTACTATTACTGATACTACTACCGATACTGCGGCAACTACTACTATTACAACTAGTACTACACCTACTGCTAGTACTACTATTACTACAACTACTACTACAACTACTACTACTGCGACTACTACTACTACTACTGCTACTACTACTACAACAACTGCTACTACTTCTAGTACTACTTCTACTTTACTGCTACTACTACTACTACTATTATTACTCCAACGAGTCCTACTGTTGCTATTAAGGCTATTACAGCAACTTCTGCCACTACCACTACTATTACAACTGTTACTACTATTGCAACCACTGCTACTACTACTACCACTACTATTACTACTACTACTACTCCTACTACTGCTACTCTTAATACTACTAATTCTCCTACTGCTACTGCTACTACTACAACTGCTACTAGTACTGCTACAGCCGATACTACTGCTGCTACGACTACCACTACTACTGCTAGCACTACTAGCTCTAGTGCTTCCACTACTTCACCAACTACTACTACGGTTGCTACCATTACTATTGCTACTACTACTGTTACTACTGCTACCACAACAACTATTACTAATATTACTTCTACTATTGCCACTACTGCCACTACCACTAGTCCAGCTACTACTATTGGTACTACCACTTTTGCTACTACTGCTCTTACTACTAGTACTACTAGTACTACTACTACTACTATTACTACTACTACTTCTACTACTGCTACTACTACTACACTACTACAACAACAACAACTACTACTATTGCTAATACTACTCCAACAAATGCTAGTACTACTACTGCTACTAATATTGCTACTACTACTCCTACTATTACTACTACTACTTCTAGTACTTTAACAACTTCTACTTCTACTTATACTGCTACTGCTGCTACTATCGCTACAACTGCCAGTAATACTACTACTACTACTACGGATACTACTACTGCAACTACTACTCCTGTTACAACTAATGGAACTACTACTGCTGCTGTTTCTACTAGTACTAATCCAAATACTACTACTGCTTTTCCAAATACTACTACTACTATTAATACAACTACAACTACCAATACTACTACTATTACTAAAAGTACTCCCACGGCTACTGCAACTACAACAACAACAGCTCCTACTACTACGACTGTTGCAACATATGCAAGTACTACTGCTACTACTGTTATTACTACAACTACTACCACCACTATTGCTACTACCACTACTACTACTACTATTGCTACTACAACAACTACAAATAGTACAATAACTATTGCTGTGGTTGTTGTTGTTGCTACTGCCACTACCACTACTGCTATTGTTGCTACTACTACTGCTGCTACTACTAGTGCTGCTATTGCTACTACTACTACTGCTACTACTACTGTTGGTGCTCTTGATCCTACAATAACTACTTCTACTGCCTATCCTAGGACTACTACTACCCCTACTACTACTGCTGCTGCTTCTACAACTACTTCTATTTCTACTACTACTACTACTACTACTAATACTACTACTACTACTACTACTACTGCTGTTGCTGCTGCTCCTGCTCCTACAACTACAGTTGTTGCTACTATTGCTAAAAGTACTATAGCACTACTAGTTCGATGACTTCTCATACAACTACTACTAATGCTACTACTACTACTAGTAGTGCTACTACAACTACTAATACTGTTACTACTACTGCAGTAGCTACTGCTACTACTACTACTGCTACATCTACTGTAGCTGCTCCTTCTGCTACTAAGACTACTATAACAACTACAACTTCTGCTGATACAACAGCTACTACAACTGCTACTGTGACTGCTGCTACTACTACTTCTGCTACTACTACTCCTGCTACTTCTTCAACTATTGCTGCGGCTTCCGCCAAAACTACTACTGCTACTGCTGCTACTGCGGCAACTACCACTACTATTACTACTAATACTACCGCTGCTAATACTACCACTGCTGCTCTAGTTGTCGCTATTGCTACTAAGACTACTGCCACTACTACCACTACTACTACTACTGCCACTTTTGCTACTGCTACTACAATGACTACTGCTACTGCTACAAGTGCTACTATTGCCACTACTACTACTACTACTACTATTACAACTACTACTATTGCTGTTGTTGCTGCAGCTACAACTACTACTGCTACAACTACTGGTACTATCGTTGTTGCCACTACTACTACTACTACTGCTACTATTATTACTACTACTGCTACTGCTGCTACTAATCCTACTGCTACTACTGTTGCTACTACTACTACTACAGATACTATAACTACAACTACTGCTGCCACTTCTACTGCTCCTACTACTACTACACCTACTACCTATCCTGCTGCTACTACTGCTGCTCCAGCTGCTGCTGCGCCTCTTCTACTACTATTTCTAGTACTACTGTTGCTGCTGCTGCTACTCCTACTATGATTTTTCCTACTACTATGACTAATGCTACTGCTACTACTAATACTAGTATTACAACTAGTACTAATACTACTACTACAACTACAGTTGCTGCTGCTACTACTACTAATACTACTGCTACTGCTGCTGCTGCTAAAACTACTACTACAATAACAATAACTATTGCTTCTACGGTTACTACTACTACGATTGCTACTACTTCTCCTGCTACAACTACTGCTACTACTACTACTATGACTACTACCAATACTATTACTGCTACTTCTACTACTACAACTACAACTACTATTTTTGCTACTACTACTACTTCTGTTGTTGCTACTACTACTACTACAACTACTACTTCTCCTACTACTACTTCTGCTGCTACTACTACTACTGCAACAATACTGCTACTGTGTCTACACGGACTATTACTACTACTACTACAACAACCACTGCTATTACAAGGGCACTACTGCTATTACTTTCACAACTACTACTATTAATACTAATGCTTCTCTACTACTGCTATTATTACTGCAGATACAACATCTACAACCACTACTACGACTACTACTACTTCTTCTGCTACTACTGCTACTCCTCCTACTACTACTCTAACTACTACTATTATTGTTACTGCTACTACTACTATTACTACTACAACTTTGACTACTACTACTGCGATAACTACAACTACTACCAGTACTAACACTACTACTTTTCCCACAATAACAACTAATACTCCTCCGATGACTACGACTACTGCTACAACTAATCTAATTGCTACTAGTGCTACTACTACAACCACTATAAGCACTACTACTGCAACTGCTACTACTACTACTACAATTACTTCTAATACTACTATTGCTACTAAAACTACTACAGTGACTACTACTGCTGCTACTACAACACTACTACTTTTGCGGCTGTTGAGACCACCACTAGTGCTACTACAACTACAGTTGCTATGACTACGGCTACTAATATTGTTGCTACCCTTACGACTACTACTACTATTGTTGCTACTACTGGTACTACTAGTACAACTAGTACTACTAGTACTACTACTACTACAATGACAACAACAACAACAACTACTACTACTACCACCACTACTACTATTACTGCTACTACTGCTACAACTACTTCTCTTACTATTACTAATACTACTAACCATACAACTACTATTATTGCAAATAGTACAACTATTACTACTACTACTAATACTACCACCACAATTGCTGCTGCTACTTCTTCTACTTCTATAGCCATTTCATCTACTACTCCTACTACGAAGGCTATTTCTACCACTACAGCTGCTGCGGCTGCTACTCCTACTACTACTACTGCACCTCCTCCTATTAAGACTATGACTACTATTACTAATGCTGCTACTACTGCTACTACTAATACTACTACTATTCCAACTGCTACAACAACTACTACTACTTCTCCTACAACAACAAGAACAACAAGAACTACTACTACTCCTACTCCAATTACTACTCCTATGACTACTACTACTACTACTAGTACTACTCATTCTACTACTACTACTACTGCTGCTGCTGCTCCTCCTCCTCCTCCTCCTCCTCCTCCTACTACTACTACTACTTCTGCTGCTACTGTTGCTGCTGCTGCTACTACTACTACTACTAGTACTGCTGCTGCTACTACTACTACTACCGCAACTACTACTACGACTACTACTACTAATTTTCCTACTACTACTCCTATGACTACTACTACTAATTCTCCTACTACTACTCCTTCGACTACTGCTACAACTACCACTACTAATTTTACCACTATGACTGCTACTACTGCTACTATGACTACTGCTTTTACTGTTACTAGTACTACTACTACTACTTCTACTACCACTACTACTACCACTAGAACTACTGCTCCTACTAATGCTACAACTACTAATACAACTTATACAGCTACTCCAACTGCTCCTTCTACTACTACTACTACTACTACTACTACTACAACAACAACTACAACTACTACTACTCCTATTGCTACTGCTACTACTACTATTGCAACTACTTCTACAACTACTACTCCTATTCCTGCTACAACTACTACTAAAGCAACTATTACTACTAATTCTACTACTGCTGCTGCTACTACTACTACTCCTGATACTGCTACTGGTACTACTTCTACTACTACTACTATGACTGCTACTATTACTACTACTGCCATTATAACCTCTATAACTACTACTCTTGCTACTACAACCACTATTCCCACTACAACTTCTGCTGATAGCACTACTACAACCAAAAACACTGCTACAACTACTACAACGACCACTACTCCTTCTGCTGCAGCTACTACTACTGTTGCAAAAACATCTATTGCTACTACTCCTATTCCTGCTACTGTTACTACTACTACTACAATGGCTACTACTACTACTACCGCAACAACTGCTACTTATACTACTCCAGCTAGTACTACTAATTTTACTAATACTACTATGACTACTACTACTACAACTACTACTACTATAACAACAACTACTACTACTTCTGCTACAACTACTACTACTACTACTACCACGAGAACTAGTATTATATACTACATCAACGACTACAACTAATGCTTCTGCAACTACACTACTACTGCTACTCCTGCTACTACTACTTCAACTTCTACTACAACAACTGCTCCTGCTACTTCTTCTACTAGAACTACTACGGCTACTATTACAACTGGCACTACTACGACTACTTCTACTACTACTACTACTACAACTATTACTGCTACTACCGTTGCGACTACTACAACTACTACTACTGGTACTACTACTTCTACATCTACTAAAATTACTACTGCTACTACTACTCCTATTGCTACTAGTAAAACTTCTACTACTATTGCTGCTGCAGCTGCTTCTACTACTACTACTCCTCTAGCTACTACTGCTACTACTGCTACTACTACTTCTACTACTACTATTGCTACTATTTCCTTTACTACTACTACTACTGCTGCTCAAACTACTACTAATAGTACTACTATGACTCCTGTAAATACAACAACAATTACTATTACTACTACTACCACAGTACTATGCTACTAATGATGCTACTACTGCAACTGCTACGGCTATTACAAGTACCAATACTAGTACTACTACTCCTGCTACTATTGCTACTACTTCTATTACTGCTACTTTTACTATTGCTACTATTAGTACTATTACTACAACTACTAGTACTCCTAGTACTCCTACTACAACTGCTAGTATTACTACTACTACTACTACTACAACTCCTTCAACTACTACTACTACTCAACTCCTACTACTACTATAACTAGTTCTAATACTACTACTACTAATATTCCTACTACTACTACTACTACTACGACTACTACTACTACTACTACTACCACCACTACTATTACTACTACTGCTGCTGCTTCTATTAATACAACTACAGCTGCTGCTGCTGCAACAACTACTACTACTACAACTACTACGGCAATAACTACTATTGCTACTACTACTACTACTGCTGTTGTTGCTACTCTACTACTACTACTGATACTACTTCTACTTCTACTACTACTGCTACTACTGCTGCTGCTGCTACTACTACTACTATTACTGCTACTACTATTGCGGCAACTACTACAACGACTACTACTACTACTACTACTGCTCTTGCTGCAACTACTTCTACTACTACTACTACTTCTGCTACTAATACTGCTACTACTACTACTTCTGCTACTAATACTACTGTTGTTGCTACTATAGCTGCTGTAGGTACTAGTACTGCAACTACCAATGCTACAACTTCTGCTACTATAGTGGCTGTTAATACTACTACATCTACTACAACTAGAACAACAACCGCAACTACTACTACTGTTGCTGTTCCTACTTCTACTACTGCTACTACTACTACAACTACTACTACTCATGCTGCTGCTACTTCTATTTCTACTATGGCTACTACTAGTGCTACTACTACTACTAATACTACTATAACTACTACAACTACGACTACAATGACTACTATTATGACCACTACTGCTACTACTACTACTACTACAAGTACAACAACATCTTCTACAACTACTATTACCACTACTACTGCTACTACTGCAACGTCTACTACTACTACTACCACTGCTACTTCTACTACTTCTACTACTACTGGTACAACTTCTACTACTACTACTAGTACTGCTACTAGTAGTACTACTACAAAAACTACTGCTACTACCAGTACTACTACTTCTACTACTACTACGTCTACTTCCATTACTACTACTACAAGTACTGTTTCTACTACTACAACTGTTGCGACAACTACTACCTCAATAAGAATAGCTAGTACTATTATTACTACTACTTCAATTGCTGTCGCTTTGTTGCTACTACGCCTACTACTGTACCTTCTACTACTGCTGCTGTAGTGGCTACTCCTACTGCTACTTCAGCTACTACTCCTGCTACTAGTACTATGATTATTACAACAGCTAGTACTACAACTACTACAACTATTACTACTACTATTACGACTACTACTACTACTACAACTACTACTTTTATGGTGGCTACTAGTACT
>RXID01015210.1:0-47984 GCA_005019695.1 Trichopus zeylanicus subsp. travancoricus
CGACGACGACTACGACGACTACGACGACTACGACGACTACGACTACGACGACTACGACTACGACTACGACGACTACGACTACGACTACGACCACTACTACTACTACTACTACTACTACTACTACTACTACTACTACTACTACTACTACTACTACTACTATCGCTACTAGTACTACTATGGCTACTACTACTAGAGCGACAAAAATTACTGCAACTACTACTACTACTGTTGCTACTGGTACTACTATGGCTACTACTACTACAACGACAAAAATTACTGCAACTACTGATACTACTACTACTATTACTACTATAGCAACTTCTATTACTATGACTACTTCTACTACTACTTCAACTACTACTACTACATCTATTATTACTTCTGCTACTACTACCACAACTATTACTACTGCTACTCCTACTACTGCTACAACAACTACTACTATTGTGCCTACTAATACTATTGCTACAACTACCATCATGACCACTTCTTCAGCTACTACTAGTACTGCAACTGCTACTACTATTACAACAGCTGCTGCTACTACTACTGCTGCTACTGCTACTATTACTACAGCCACAATTACCACAACAACTACTACTGCCACTACTACGACTACGACTACTGCTACATTAATACTACTGTTGTTGTCGTCGCTAGTTCTAATCCAACTACTACTACTACTATTACTACTACTATAATTACTACTACCACCACCAATACTATAATTGCTGTTGCTACTACTACTAATACTACTACAGTTGCTGCTACTGCTACTAGTACTACTACTACCACAATTACTGCTACTACTACTACAAAAACAACAACAACTACTACTACTACTTTTCGAAGAACAACAAATAGTAATACCACGACTTCCTCTCCAACTACTACTAATATTGCCGCTACAACTACAGCTATTGCTACTACTGCTACTACTACTAATACTATTTCTAGTACTACTACTAGCACTGCTACTACCACCACTACTACTACGACTACTGTACAGCTTCTACTGCAACTACTACAAGTACTACTAGTAGTAGTACTACTGCAACTACTACTGCTGCTATTGTTGCTACTACTGCTACTACTACTAATATTACTTTTACTGAAACTTGTAGTACTACTACTACTGCTACTACTGCTGCTACTACTACTACTACTTCTTCTACATCTACTACTGGTACTACTGCTACTACTTCTGCTACCAATATTACTGCTGCTACTACGACTACAACAACTACTACTACTTATGCAGCTATTGCTACTACTAGTACTACAAGTACTACTGCTACAATAAATATGACTACTACTACGTATAGTAATACTACTGTCGCCACGAATGTTGTAGCTTTTGCTACTACTACTACTACTACTACTTCTGCTACTCTTGTGTGGGTACTACTATTACTACTACGACTGCTACTACTACTTCTATTGCTACTATTACGGCTACTGATACTACTGTTGCTGCTTCTATAACTACTACTTCCGCTGCTCTTGCTGCTTCTACTACTTCGACTGCGAATGCTGCTATTGGTACCACTACTACTATTACAGCTACTACTTTTACTGCTGCTACTGCTACTGCTCTGGCGACAACTGCTACAACTGCTACAGTGGCTACTACTATTATTATGACTTCTACAACTGCTAGTACTACGACAACTAGTACAGCTGCTGCTGCTATTGTTGCTACAACTTCTACTGCTGATGCTACAACTACTACAACAACAACTACTGCTACTATTACTACTACTTCTACAACTACAACTACAAATGCTACTACTACTACTACTATTACTACTATGGCTACTAATACAACTACTATTACTACTACAGCTACTACTACTACTACTACTACTACTACTACTATTTGTACTAGTACATCTATTCTTGATACAACTACTACTACTGCTACTGCTGCTATTACTACCACTACTACTACAACTACTACTACAACAACAACTACTACTACCACTACTATTACAACTACTACTACTACTACTGTTGTTGCTGCTGCTGCAACAACTACTACTGCTACAACTTCTCCTACTACAACTACTATTGCTACTTGTATTACAGCTACTACTACTATATAGCTACAACTACTACAACTACTAGTACTACTGCTGCTACTCTACTACTACTACTACTATTTCTACCGCTACTAATATTTCTACTAGTACATCTGCTGCTGTTATTGCTACTACTACTGCTACTACTGCTGCTGCTGCTACTACTACTACAACAACTACAACAACAACAACAATAACTACTACTACTACTACAGTTATTGTTGTTGCTGTTGCTTTCACTACGGCTACTACTCCTACTACTGCTATTATTACTACTACTATTGTTGTTGCTGCTGCTACAACGACTACTATTGCTACGTGTATTACGGCAACTACTACTGCAACTGCTTCAACTACTAGTACTACTAGTACTACTACTGCTTCAACTATTATAGTTGCTACGATTACTACTTCTGCTACAACTACAACTTCTCCTACTCCTACTACTACTACTGTTGCTGTTGCTGCTATTACAACTACTACTCTCACAATTTCTCCTACTACAACTACTATTGCTACTTGTATTACTGCTACTACTAATACTACTGCTTCAACTACTACTACTTCTAGTACTACTGCTACTACTTCTACTACTACCACCACCACTAACACTACTGCAACTAATGCTACTACTACAACAACAACTACAACTACTACGGCTGCAACTACTACTACCTCTGCTACTGCTACTATTACTAGTGCTGTTGCTATTGCTGCTACTGCTGCTAGTGCTACTACAACTGTTGCTACTACAACTACTGCTACTGCTGCTACTGCTACAACTGGTATAACTACGACTACTGCTATTGGTAGTACTCCTAATAATACGGCTAATATCGTCATGACTACTACTACAACAACTACTTCTAACACTACTACTCCTCCTCCTCTTCCTACTACTACTACCACTGCTACTACTACTATTGCTACAACTACTATTACTATTACAACTACCCCAACTCCAGCTCCTACAAATACTCCTACTATTACCTCTACTTCTACCACTACTACTACAACTACTACAACAACAACTACTATACCTACTGCGACTACTATTAGTCATACTACCTTTACTATTATTACTACTACTAATACAACAACTACTACTACTGCTACAGATTTTGCTAGTATTCTACCTCTCCTACTATTACAACTACTGCTAATGTTACCACTGCAACAACTACTTCTTCTACGAACGCAACTGCTTCAAATACCACTACAACTACTGCTACAAATACCACTACTACTACTACTACTACTGTTGCTGCTCTTATTGTATCTAGAACTACTGCTACTACCACTATTGCTAATGTTGCTGTTACTACTACTAATACTACTACTACTACAAGTACTACCACAACTACTATTACTATTGTTACTACTAGTACAACTACTACGACTACTACTACTCCTATTATTAGTACTAGAACTACTACTACTACAATTATTACTACTACTACTACTACAATTATTACTACTACTACTACTACTGCTGCTACTACTACTATAATTAATTCTCCTTCTATTACAACTACTGCTACTTCCACTAAGACTACTACCACCACTACGACCAGTGTTGTTGTTGCCTCTACTTCCACTACCACTACTAAAACTCTTGCTACTACTACTACCACTACCACTACTACTACTACGCCAACTACTAAAACAATAACTACTACTTATACTGGTGCAACTGGTGCTACTACTACTACTACTATCGCTACTACTTCTATGGCTACTATTGCTACTACTATTGCTGCTACTACTACTTCTACTACTACTGCTACTGCTACTATTGCTACTACTACTACTGCTCCTGCTATTACTACTACTTCAACTACAACTAGTACCGCTAGTAATACTATTACAAATACTACTACTGCTGCTACAACTACTACTCCTACTACTACTATTACTGTTGTTACTACTTCTGCTACTACCACTACAGCAACTACTATTACTACTACAACTACTACAACTAATGCTACTACTACAACAACTACTACTACTACTACGACTACTACTGCTGTTACAACTACAACTACAACTGCTACTACTACTAATACCATTAGTGCTATTGTTGTTGCTACTACTACTACTACTACGGTGGCGACAACTACTACTACTACTACTACTACTAGTACTACTGCTACTCTTCCTCCTCCTCCTCCTACTATCACTACTATTACTACTATTGCTACACCTACTACTACTTCTACTAACACTACAACTCCTACTCCTACTACGACTATTGCTACTGCTCCTCCTATTACTTATACTACTACAACTACTGCTACAATGACAACTGCAACTACTACTACAACTACAACCACTACTACTACTCCTACCATTACTACTGCTACAACTACAAGTACAACTACAACTACTACTCCTACTGCTACTGGTACTGCTAGTACTCTACTTCTCCTCCAATTACTACTGCTACTACTCAGCTGCAACAACTACTGCTACTACTACTGCAACTACTTCAGCTACAGCGACTATTGCAGCTGCTACTACCACCAATACCACTGATACAACTTCTACTGCTGCTGCTACTACTGCCGCTATTGATAGTGCAACTGCTGCTACAAATGCTGCTACCAGTACTACTACTACTGCCATAGCACCTAGTAATATTACTGCTACTACTAGTACTACTACAACAACAACTATTACAATGTCTACCGTTGCGACTGCTACTACTACTACTTCCACTACTCTTACTGCTATGACTAGAAAAACTACTACTAATACTACTACTACAACTAATACAACTACAACAACTATTACTACTACTACTACTACGACTACAACTAATAGTACTGCTACTACTACTACCACCACTACAACTACTACTGCAACAACAACAATAACTACTACTACTACTACTTCTACTATTAGTACTCTAACTACAATTACTACTATTATTACAACTACTACGATAATTATTATTACTACTACTATTACAACAATAATAACAACTACTACTGCTACTGCTACTACTACTACTAAAAATGAATTCTGCTTCTGTTACGACTACTGCTACTTCTACCACTACAACTACCACTACTATGACTACAATTATTGTTGCCGCTACTTCTACTGCACTACTACTACTCTGGCTACTACTACTACTACCACAACTACCCCAACTACTAAAACGACTACTACTACTTCTACCGCTGCTACTACAGCTACTACTACTGCTACTTTTGCTACTACTACTACTACTATTACTACTACTACTACTACCAATACTGCCATTGCTACTACTGCTGCTATTACTACTACTACTACTACTCTTGCTACTACTACTTTGACTACAACAACTACTACTACTATTTCTACAACAACAACTACTGCTACTACCACTACTGCTGCTGCTACTACTACTACTACTACTACTACTACTACTACTACTACTACTACTCCTGCTACAACTACTACTACTACTACTGTTGCTGCTGCTACTACTACTTTTGCTAACACTACTACTAGTATTACTACTGCTGCTACCGGTACTACTACTACTACAACTAGTACTACTGCTACTGCTACTACTGATACTACAACTACTACTACTGCTCCTACTACTATCCTTACTGCTACTACTAATACAGCTGCTGCTACTACTACTACTACTACTACTACTTCTGCAACTACTATTACTGCAACTTTTGCAACTAATGCTACTACTACAACTACTACTACTAATACTTCCACTGCTATTGCTGCGACAACTACTACTAGTACAACTACTACTACTACAACCACCACCAATACAACTACTACTAGTAGTACTGCTGTTGTTGTTGCTGCTACTACGACCACTACTACTGTTGCTGCTGCTACTACTACTAATACCATGAGTACTACTACTACAACAACTACTAATACTACTACTAGTCCATCTCCTACTACTACTACCACTACTACTACTACTATTGCTATGACTACTATTACAACTTGTACTTCTCGAACTCGTACTCCAACTCCTACTTCTACTATTACTTCTACTACTACAAGTACTACTTCAACTACTACAATGACTACTACTATACCATATACTTCTACTACAGCTACTCCTACTACCATTAGTACTGCTACTACTACTACTATGACAACCCCTACTACTGCGGCTGCTAATGCTAGTACTTTACTTCTCCTACAACTACTACTATTGCTAGTACTCCTACTGCAACAACTACTGCCACTACAACTGTAAGAACTTTAGCTACTACTACAAATACCACTACTACTACTGCTCCTGCTTCTAGTACTACTGTTACTTCCACTACTGCTACTACTACTCCTACTGCTGCTACTACTACTACAGCTACTACTATTGCTATAGCAAATACTACTATTAAGATTATGACTACTGCTGCTGCTACTGCTACTACTACTACTGCTACTACTACCACTACTACTGCTACAGCTGCTACTACTACTAGTACAACTACAACAATAACTACTACTACTGCAACTATTGCAACTACTTCTACTATGGTTACTACTAGTGCTACTACACCTACCACCACCACCACCACCACTACTACTACTGCTGCTGCTGCTACTACAACAACAACAACAACTACTACTACAACAACAATTATTAGTACTATAATTACTTATACTATTACTACTATTATTGCAATTATTATTACTACTACTATTACAATTTTACTAATACAAGCACTAGTACTACTACTAGTACTATAATTAATACTCCTTCTATTACTACTACTGCCACTTCTACAATGACAACTACCACTACATCAACTACAATTATCACTGCCGATACTTCTACTGCCACTATTACTACTATTGCTACAACAATAGCTACTACTACTACTACCCCAACTACTAAAACAATTGCCACGACTTCTACGGTTGCTATTACTACTACTATTGCTAGAACAACAACTACTACTGCTACTACCCTTGCGGCTATTGGTACTATTGCTGCTACTATAACAACTCCTGTTACAACTACTTATACTACTACTACAACAACAACAACTACTACTACTAATAATACTACTCCTGCTGCTACTACCACAATGACTACTACTACTATTGCTAATGCAATTACTACCACCACTACTACTACTACCACCACCACCACCACCACCACCACCAACACTACTTCTATTACAACAACTACTATTGCTACTACAACTATTACTATTACTACTACTACTTCTACTACTACTCCTACTACTTCTACTATTACTACTTATAGTACAATTACCGCTACAATTACTACTGCTGCTACCACTACTACTATTTCTACAATTACTGTTGCTGCTGCTACTACTACTTCTACTACTACTACTGCTGCTGTTGTTGCTACTACAACTACTGCTACTATTTCTACTCCTAATCATAAAATAACTCATACAATTACCTCAGCTACTAGTATTACTACTATAACGACTGCTCATATTTCTAGTATGGCTACCACTACTACAACTACAACTACTGCTACTACTACTTCGGCTACCACTACAACAAGAACAACAACAACTACTACTAATACTAATACCACTACTACTACTACTACTACTACTGCCGCTACTATTTTTGTTACTATCTCGACTACTAATAATAAAGATACAACTACTACACTAATACTACAACTACCGCTACAAGCACTGCTACTACTCCAACAACTACTACTATTATTACTATTAATACTACCCCTACTACTACCACCAGAACAACTACTCCTACTATTACTACTACTACTACTACTACTACTACTACTACTTCTACTACTACAACTACTACTACTTTTACTACTACTACTATTACTACTACTTCTACTACCACTACTTCTACTACTACTAGTACTCCTACTGCTACTACAACTACTCCTACTAATGTTACCACTACTACTACGACCACTATATCTTCTACTGCTACTATTGCTACAACTGCTACTACTGCTACTACCACACCTACTACTACCACTCCTACTACTGCTACTAATGCTACTTCAGCTACTACTGCTACTAGTACTACTACTATTTCTGTTGGTACTACTTTTACTACTAATGCTAGTACTACTACTACTACTAAAACCAATGTGGCTACGACTGCTGCTACTACTACTACTACGACTTCTCCACCTACTACGACTACTACTACTATAAATTTTTCTAAAACTACTACAAATACTACAATAGCTCCGTCTACAAATGCTACTACCATTGCAGCTACTACTACTAATACTGCTACTACTGCTCCTACTACTACTGCTACTACTTCAACTACTACTACTGCTGCTATTACTGCTACTACTGCGGCAACTACTACTACTAGTACTCTTGCTACTACTACTACAACTACTACTATTATTTTTACTAAAGATACTCTTGTTACTAGTGCGACTGCGACTGCTTCAGCTACTGCTACTTCACTTGTTACTCCTGCTACTCCTGCTACTACTCTTACAACAACAACAACTACTCCTAGTACTACTATTACAACTACTACTCCTACTATTACGACTGCTGCTACTACTACATCTACAAATATCACGCTAACTACTACAACTACTGCTACTAGTACTCTCATTGCTGCTGTTACTACTACAACTACTACTCTTGCTTCTACTACTACTATGACTGCAACCACAACTACTACTCCTACTGCTACTACTACTGCAACCTCTCCTGCTACTACTGATACTCCATCTACTATGCTACTACTTCTGCTTCTAATACTACTACCATTGTTGTTATGCCTACTACTACTACTTCTGCTCCTACTATTACTACTACTGCTACTACTAGTATTCCTGCTACTACTCCTACAACTGCTACTCCTACTACTGCTACTACTACTACTACTGCTACTTCTACTACTACTACCGTTGTTGTTATTCCTACTACTAGTACTATTTCTCCAACAATTACTATTACTAATACTACTACTAATTTTGCGACAACTATTGATTCTATTACAACTACTGCTACTTATAACGCTACTACTACACTTCTGCTACTTCTTCAACTACTATTATGCATTGTACGACTGCTAATGCTTTTACCATAATTACTGCTACTACTGCGACTACTACAACTACAGCTACCTTTGCAACTACTGCTAGTTCTACTACAACTAAAACAACTACTACTTCTTCAACTACTGCTACTCCAATTTATACTGTGGCTACTGCAACTTTTACTTGAACTTCTGCTACTACTTCTACTTCAACTACTACTACTACTACTACTATGACTACTACAACTCTTACAAAAACTACTGCTACTGCTGCCACTACTACTACTACTATAACTTCTCCAACTCCTAACACTACTGTAATTGCAACTACTACTACAGCAATGACTACTAATACTACTACCACTACTATTACAACTTCTGCTACTACTATAATGGCTACAACTATAGCTACTTCTTCAACTACTACCATAACTACTACTTCCACTATAACTATTGCTATTACTACTGCTAGTGCTGCTATGCCTACTACTACTATTACCACTGATGCTGCTGCTACTACTACTATAACTACTGCTATTACTACTACAACTACTACACTTACTACTACTACTACTAGTAGTAGTAGTACTACTATCACTTCAACTACAACTACTAGTTCTACTACAACTACTACTGATACTAGTACTACTGCTACTACTGCTGCTGTTACTACTACTACCACTGCTATTACTAGTACTACTGCTACTACTGCTACTACTACGACTGCTACTGCTACAACTACTGTTGCTATTGCTGCTACAACTACTACTACCACTAGTATTACTAATACTAGTACTATTACTATAACTACTACTACTCCTACTACGGCTACTACCACCACTACTTCTCCTCCTACTACTACTACAACTACTACTGATGCTGCTGCAACCACTGCTACTGTTACTACTTCAACAGCTACTTCTCCAACTACGACTACTAGTACAGTTGCTGCTACTATTGCTACTACTACTATGACGACTTCAGCAACTACTAATACTACTACCACTACTGCTGTTATTACTAATATTACTACTACTTCTCCTACTACTATTACCACAACTACTACTATTGGTACTACTACTGCTGCTACTGAAACTAAGACTATTGCCGCTACTACTACTGCTGCTACTAGTAGTATTACTACTACTACCACTCTTAATACTGCTACTACTACTACAACTACCAGTACTACTACTACTAGTAATACTACTACAAGTTCTATTAATAGTCCACTACTACTACCACTGCGACTACAGTTACTACTACTACTGCTGCTACAACTACTTTGACTGCCACTACAACTACTACTGCTACTATTACTACTTCTACTGCTGCAACTACTGCTACTGTTGCTACAATAACAACAACAATAACTACTACTACTACTATTGCTACTACTACAGCCACTACTGCTATCCCTAATTTGAGTACCACTAAAATTACTGCTGCTACAACTAGTACTTCTACTACTGTTACTACTACTATGACTATTGCCACAATAACAACAACTACTACTACAACTACTACTACCACTACTACGAGTACAACTACTGCTACAACTACTACCACAACAACTGCTACTAGTGCTGCTACTACTACTACTACTAGTACAACTACTACCACTGCTACTATGAATATTACTACTAGAACTTCTACTACTTTTGGTACTACTTCTACTTCTCCTAGTACTATTACTACTGCTACCACCTCTGCTACTGCTACAACTGCTACTCCTACTCATACTATTGTTGCTACTACTAGTATTGCTACTACAACTATTAATACTACTGATACTACTGCTAGTACTACTACTTCTTCTGCTACAACTATTACTGCTACTACTGCTGCTGCTACTATTACTACTACTACTACGACTGCTACTACTGCTACTTCAGCTATTGCAGCTACCGGTACTACTACTAGTGTGATACTTTTGCTACTAATGCTACTACTATTATAGCTACTGCTGCTACTGATGAAACAACTACAGTGACTACCTCTACTACTAATATAACTACTACTACTGCTACAATGACTGCTACTACTACTACTACCACCACTATTACTACTAAACTACAAATTATTTTACTCCTACTAATACTACTGCTACTACTACTAATACTACCACTTCTCCTACTACCACTACTACAACTACTACAAGAGTTACTACTACTATTGCTTCTGATAATACTACTAGTACTTCTACTAATATTGCTACTATTGTGACTATTGCTACTAATACTATGGTGACAACTATTATCACTTCAGTTACTACTGTTGCTACTACTACTACTGATACCTGCTGCTGCTAGTACAACGCTACTACTACTCCTCCTACTACTACTATTACTAATACTAGTACTACTACTAACATTATTACTACTACTAGTACTACTACTCCAACTACTACTACTGCTGCTAAAAGTACCGCTATAGCTACTTGTACTACTGCTCCTACTAGTACTACTACAACTATTACTACTACTAATACTACCACTACTCCTAGTTCTGCTACTAATACCTACTACTACAACTAATACTACTATAACTAATACTACGACGATTAATACTACAACAACTACTGCTACCACTTATGCTACTACTATTGCGACTGCTACCACAACTGCTAAAATACTACTGCCACTACTAGTTCTCCTAATGCAACGACAGGTACTACTACTACTACGACTACGACTACTACTACTACTCCTATAACTACTACTACTTCTCCTACTTTAACTACAGGTACGACTACTACTACGACAACTGCTACAGCTACTACTACTACTACTGCTACAACGACTAATGCAACTGCTACTACTATTGCTACTACTGTGACTACTACTAGTACTAGTACTGCTACGACAATACTACAACAACTACTACTGCTATAATTGCCATAGCTACTGCTACTTTTACAGCATGTACTACTACTAGTATGCTACTTCTACTAAAACTATTACTACTACTACAACAACTACTCCTGCTACTACTGCTTCTACTGCTACAAATAGTATTACTATTTCTACTACAATTGCTTCTTTTGCTACTACTGCTAGTACTAGTGTTACTACTAAAACTACTACTGTTATTATTGCTGCTACTACTTCTGCTACAACAACAATGACTAATACTATTTTTACTATAACAACTACTGCTACTTCTTCTACAACTTTTACTACTACTGCTACTGTAGTTGCCGCAGCTACTAGTACTGCTATTGCTCTATATCTCCTACAACCACTACAATTGCTATTATGACTATACCTACTAGACTACTACTGCTTCTACTACTACTACTATAACTACAATAACTGCTACTACTACTATAACTACAACAACTACTACTATTTCTACTACTACTGCACTTGTAATACTGCAATTGCTATGAGTAGTACTATAAATTCTAATTCAATAGAAGCTATTGCAACTACCATGACTACTAATTCTGCTACTACTACTGCTACTGCTACTACTACTACTACAACAACAACTAAAATTGTTGCTACTATTGCTACTACTACTAGGGCTACTACTCCTAGTACTGCAACTACTACAACTACCACTACTGCTACTATTACTAGGACTACTACTACTACTATTACCACTTCAACTACAACTTCTACTACTACTACTACTATTACTACTACCACTGCCGTGGCTGCTACTTCTACTGCTAATACTACTACTACTGCTGCAACTACTACAACTATTACTGCTACTACAAATATCATTGCTAGCTCTACTTCTACTGGTACTACTACTGCTACAACTACTACTAATACTACTACTACTACTACTACTACTGCTAATACTATTACTACTACAAAAGCTAATGCTGCTACTGCAATAATTGCAGTGCAACAGATACCATTGCTACTACTACTGCTTCCGCTACTACAATAACTACAACTACTTCTATGGCTGCTGCTGGTAAAATTGCTACTACAACTATGACAACTACTACAAATTCTACGACTGCTATTACTACTGTTGCTACTACTACTACCACTAAAACTACTCCTACGCCTAATACTAAAGCTACTACTATTACTGCTACCACTGCTGCTACTCCAAATACTACTATTACAACTACCACTATGAATGCAACTTCTACTACTACTATTGCAGATACTATTACAGCTACTTATGCTACTACTATCACTGCTACTACTACTACTTCTACTTCTACTGCTACTGCAACTACTTCTTCTGCTGCCACTACTACCACTACTGCTACTATTACTACTATATCTACTAGTACCCCTACTACTAGTACTATTACTTCTACCACAGCTACTACTACTACTTTCTACTACTACTACAATAGCCAGTACTACTACTACTACAACAACAGCTACTACTAATACTACTACCACTACGATCGCTATTGCCGCAGCTACTACTACTACTAATACTACTATTGCAGCTTGTACTACTACTACTACTTCTACAACTACTACTACAGTTGCCGCTACTACTACCACCATTTTAACTACTAGTACTTCTACTACTTCTGCTACTAGTACTTCTACTACTACTGCTGCTACTTCTTATGCTACTACTACTACTAGTACAACTACTACTACTCCGGCTCCTACTGCTACTACTAATGCTACTACTACTACTACCGCTACTCCTAGTGCTACTACTACAACTAGTGCTTCTACTACTAATACTACTACTACAACTACTACAACTACTGGTACTACAACTACTGCTGCTGCTGCTAGTACTACTACTACTATTACTACTTCAACAACTACTACTACTATGACTACAACTATTACTACTACTATTGCTGCTACAACTGCTACTACTACTACTACTACTACTATGTTGTTGTTGCTGTTACTACTACTACTACAACAACAACTACCACTACTATTACTATTCCTACAGCAACCACTACTACTACTACTACTACGACTACTACTGCTGTTCCTACTACTTTTGCTACTACAATTACAAGTACCATTGCTACTACAATACTACTACTACTACCATTACTATCATTACTAATACTACTACTACTACTCCTATAACCAATTCTACTACTACAAGTACTAGTACTGTTACTAATGCTCCAAATGCTACTACTACTACTACTACTATTACTACTAGTACTACTATTACCACTACTGCTGCTGCTGCTACAACTGCTGCAACTACTACTACTACTACAACAAGTACTCATACTACTAGTATTGATCCAACTACAACCACAACAACCACTGTTGTTACTATTACTATCGCTACTAATACTATTACCACTACTTCTACTACTGCTACAGCTGCCACTACTCCCTACTGCTCCTACTACTACTAATACCAATACTACTACTGCTACTACTACAACTACTTCTCCAACTACTACTACTACTTCTACTATGATGGCCACTACAACTACTGCTGCTACTACTACTACTACTACAACTGCTACGATAACTATTGCTGCATCCCCAACTACTAAAACTACTACTACTATTTCTAGTGCTATTATTCCTACTGCTATTATCACTACTACTACTAGTACTACAATTGCTGCTACTGCAACTACTACTACTTCTACTACTACTGCACCTACTGCTACTACAACTAATGCTAATACTATAATAACTACTACAACTATTATTTCTACTACTACTACTTTTACTACTACTACAACTACAACTGCTATTACTACTGTTACAACTGCTACTGCTACTACTACTACTACTGCTACTTCTCCAACTTCTACCACACTACTACTCCTACAACTGTTACTATTATTGTAACTACTACAACAACAACAACAACTACTACTACTACTACTACTACTTCTACTATAGCTGCGACTACTACTACTATCGCAACTACTACTAATACGACTACTACTACTCCTACTACTACTATAGCTACTACTACAACTACTACTACAATTGCTCCTTCTACTATTACTATTGCCACTACTTGTTCTACTACTATCGCTATTACTACTACTTCTACTACTGCAGTTGTTACTCCTTCTACAACTGTTGCTACTACTGATACTATTGCTACCACTGCTACTACTATTACTACTACTAATACTACTCCTGCTACTACTACTACGACTACAACTAATACACCTACTACTACAACTACTAAATGTACTTCTACAACTACAACTACGACAACTACTACTACTACGATTGTTGCTATCACTACTACTACTCTTACTTCTCAAAGCACTACTACTCCGGTTACTACTACTACAACTACTACTTATGATATTGCTACTACTACTAGTATACCAACAACTATAGCTATTACAACAACTACTACTAGAAGTACTGCAGCCTCTACTGCTATTACTACAATTACGGCTAATATTACTACTATGGCTACTACGATTGTTGCTCCTACTGCTACCACTACTACTACTACTACTACTACATCTGCTACTTCTTCAACTACTGCTACTACTATTACTACTACTACAACTACTAATAATAATACTAACGGTACTGTCCCTACTACTACTACTACTACTGTTACCATAGCAACTACTACTACCACAGCTACTACTACTTCTACTAATACTACTACTTCTACTGCTACGACCACTCCTACTGCCCCCACTATTACTACTACTACTACTACTACTTCTAATACTTCTCCTAAAACTACTACTTCTATCACTACTACTACTAAGGCTACTACGACTGCGACTACCACTACAACTACTACTGCTACAACTACCACTGCTACTACTGCTACTACTACAACAACTACGACAACTGCTACTATTGCTACTCCTACTACTACTTCTACTATGAATATTGCTACTCCTACTACTACTACTACTATTATGGCTATTACTACTACTACTACTGCTGCAGTTGCTACTACTACTACTACTATTGTTACAACTACAACTGCTACGACTACTACTGCTGCTGCTGCTGCTACTACTAACTGCTGCTACAACAACAACAACAACAACAACAATAACTACTACTACTACTACTACTACTACTCCTGCTGCTGCTGCTGTTGCTGCCGCCACGGCTTCTACTGTCACTACTGCTCCTACTACTACCACTACTGCTACTACTACTTCTATGATTACTACTACTAGTACTCCTATTCCCAATACTGCTAAAACTATTACAACAACTTCTACTACTTCACCCACTACTACTACTGCTCCTACTACTACAATTCCTACTACTATTGTTAACGATAATACTACAACTACTTCTACTACTATCACTGCCACTACTGTTACGATTGCCACTACTGCTACTACTACAACTGCTACTGCCACTACTGCCACCACTGCTACTACTACTATACTACTACTACTATAACTGCAACTATTAACGCAACAACTATTGCTACGTCTAATGCTACAAATACTTATGCTGCTACTACGGATACTACTACTACTCCGACTCCAACTCCTACTTCAACTCGTACTACTACGACTACTATGACAACAACGACAACAATAACAACAATAACTACTACTACCACTACTAATATTACTACCACAACAACTACGACTATAATACTACTACAAGTACTACTACTCCTACTACTACTCCTACTCACTCTTATTATTTCGACTACTACTACTACTACCAATACTACTACTACTATTGCTGCTATTGCCACTACTGCTACTACCACTACTACTACTACTACTACTACTACTACTACTACTACGACTACTACTAGTCCCATTCATACTCCTACAACTACTCGTATGACCATAACTCTACAGCTACTGCTACTGCTTCTACTACAAATACAATTGCTACTACTACTACTACTACTACAACTATTACTACTACTACTAGTACTACTATTACTACTAGTACTACTACTGCTACTATCTACTACTACCACAACTAATCCTACTCTAACTCCTATGACAACTGCTACTTCTACTACTATAAGTACTACCCCTACTCCAAAGACCACTACACCTACTACTACTCCTACTCGAACTCCTACAACAACTACTAATACTACTACTACTGCTACTACTACAACTACTCAAATTACAAGTACAACTACTCTAGGTACTACTACTGCTACTACTAGTACTCCTACTCCTACTATTAATCCCGCAATTTCTTCTACTACTACTACTACTCCTACTCCAACTCTTACTACTACTTCTACACCTATTACTACTACTACCACTACTACTAATAATACTACTACCACTACTACAACTACAACAACAATTAGAACTACTATGGCTACTACTACTACCACTACTACTACATCTACTACTACTACTACTACTATTATTACTACTACTACTAATATAACTACTACTGCTGCTGCCACAAGTACTACTTCAACTACTACAGCTACACCTACTACTATTACTACTACAACTACAACTACTACAGCTACTTTTGCAACTACTACTGTTGCTGCTGCTAATGCTACTATTACTGCTACTGCTACTACAACAACAACAACTAGCACTACTAAAATGACTAATACTATTCCAACTCTTACTGTTCCTGCTAAGAATACTGATACTCCTGCTACTTCTTCTCCTACTACTACTAATACTACTGCTATTACTACTCCTACTCCAACTCCTACTACTACAACTACCACTACTGCTATTTCTACGACTAATACTGCTACTACTACTACAACTACTACGATTAATACTAATATTACTGTTACCACTGCGACTGCTGCTATTACAACTTGTACTGATAATGGAACTCCTACTACTATTACTACTACTACTAATATGACTACAACTGCTACTGCTACAACAACAACTACTCTAACTACTATTAATTCTACTACTACTCATACGACAATAACAACTACAAATACTACTACTACTACTACTACTACTATTACTCCAGCTACTACTACTACTACTACTACTACTACTACTACTACTACTACTACTACTACTACTACTATTATCATTACTACTACTACTATGACTACTACTATTCCTACTCCTACTCCTATTACTACGATGACTACAACAACAACTACTAGTACTAATACAACAACAACAACTACTACTACTATCATTACTACTACTACTACGACTATTACGATTCCTACTCCTATTCCTAGTACTACTATGACTACAACAGTAACAACTAGTACTAATACTACTACTACTACTACTGCTACTACTACTACTACAATTACTACAACAATGACAACAACAACAACAACAACTACTACTACGACTACTACTATTCCTACTCCAACTCCTACTATTTCTACTCCTACTCCTACTATTACTACTATAGCTACTTTTACTAATATTGTTGCTGCTATTGCAGCTGCTGCTACCACAACTGCTACTGTTACTACTACTACTACTACAACTACAATTACTAATACTACTGCTACTACTATTACTACTATGACGACAATTACAAATACTACTACTACTGCTACTACTACAATTACTACAGAAAGAACTACTACTACTACTACTACTTTGACTTCTACTATTCCCACTCCCACTTTTACGACTACTACTACTCCTACTCCTACTCCTCCTATGATTGCTACTACTACTACTGCTATTCCTACTACTACTACTACTGTTATTATGAAAATAATAATGACTACTACAATAACTACAACTAATACTACCACTATTACTACTACAACTACTAATACAAAGATTACTACTACTTCTACTCCTACTACTACTACTACTGCTGCTGCTACAACTCCAACGTCGACTACTACTGTTACTACTACTTCTGCGACTGCGGCTACTATAACTACTCATACCGTTATAGCTATTGCTAGTACCACTACTGCTCCTACTAATACCACTACATCTACTGGTACTACAAGTACCACTACTACAATTGCTACTAAGACTACTTCAACTAGAAGTACAACTGCTACTGCTGCTGCTGCTACTACTACTACTACTACTTCTACTACTACTAATACTCCTATTCCAACTACTACTACTAATACTTTTGCTACTAGTACTACTACTACTACTATTATTACTATTACTACTACAACTACAACTACTATTACTTCTAATGCTACTTTTACTACTACTACTATTACTACTACTACTAGTTGTTGTACTTGTACTAGTAGTACTGCTACTACAACAACTCCTCCTTCTACTACTATTACCTCTACTACTACTACTACTATTACTACTACTACTACAATAACTTCTGCTGATGCTGCGGCTGCTACTACTACTACTAATCCTAATACTCCTACCACTACTCCTTCTATAACTACTATTGCTATTAATACTATTCTTCCTATTACTACTACTACTCGTACCACTACTACTAGTCCTAAAACTCCAATTACCGGTATGACTTCTACTGCTGCCGCAATTATTACTACTGCTACTCCTATTACTACTGCTACAACTACTCCTATTTCTACTACTAAAACTAATATTACTGCTACTACTACTGCAAGCACTACTAGAATTACAACTCCTACTACTACCACTAATCTACAACTACTACTCTACTACTACAACTACTACATCTACCACTATTGCTACTATTAGTACTGCTGCTGCTGTTCCTACAATTGTTGCCACTACTACAACTATTTCTACTGCTACTATTTCAGCAATGTCTAATACTATTACTAACACTACTGCTGCTACTACTACTATTGCTGTTGCAGCTAGTACTACTACTACTACTACTATGGCATTTGCAGGTACTAATACTACAACTACAACTATGGCAACTTGCACGACTACTGCACGTACTACTGCTGCTTCTGTTAATATTGCCACTACTACTGTTACAACAACTATAACTACTATTACTACTGCTACTGCTGCTGCTACTACTACTACTACAACTGCTATTACTACGGCTACTAATACTACTGTTGCTACTACCACAACTACGGCTGCCACTATTGTTGTTCTTGCTACTACTACTACCACTACTACAACTATTGCTACAACAACTACTACTTCTACAACCACTGCTACCATTACAAATACAACTACTATTACAACTGTTACCACTACTACTACTACAACTAATACTACTACTATTACTCCCACTTCCCCTGCTACTACTACTGCTTCTACTACTACTACTATTATTAAAACTACAAATACCACTACTACTACTACTACTACTGCTGTTGTTGCTGCTGCTGCTGCTAATGCTACTACTACTACCATTTTTACTACTACTACTACTAATACTATGCTACTACTAGTGCTACAACTACAACTACAACAATAACTACTACACCGACTACTATTGCTACAACAACCACCACCACCACTACTACTACTAGGACTACAACTAGAACTACTACTACTACCACCACCACCACCACTGCCACTGCCCCTGCTACTACTACCACTTCTACTACTACTACTACAACTACAACTACTAATAGCACTACTACTACTACTACAACAACAACAACAACAACAACAACTACTACTACTACAATAACTATTACCAAGACTACTGCTATTACTATTGTAAATACAAATACTAATATTACTATAATTGCTACTCCTATTACTACTAGTACTGCTATGAGCACAACTACTACATCTACTATTGCTGTTACTGCCACTTTCGCTATTGCTACTACCCATACAGCTACTCCTACTACTACAACCACTACTACTACTATTACTATGACCACAACTACTACACTGACTGCTACTGCTACAAGAACTACTATTACTATTACTATTACCACTACTACTACTAATACGACAACTAGGACTACTACTACTGCTGCCCCTAATATTTCTACCACTACTACTACAACTACTACTACTTCTACTACTGCTACAACTACTACAACTCCTCATCCAACTACTACTACTACTCCTGCTACTACTACTACTACGACCCCTACAACTACTACTGCTGCTGCTACTGTTGCTGTTGCCGTTGCTACTACTACCACAACAACAACAACTACTACTACTATTGTTATTACCACTACAGCTACTATAACTACTTAAACAAGAACCAATACTACTTCTACTACAACGACTACTACTATTCCTACACCTACTCTTATGACTACTACTTCTACTACTCCTACTACTACTATTCCTAATACTACTACTACAACTGCTACTACTACACCTACTCCATCTTGTACAACTACTACTACTACTACTACTACTACAACTGCTACTACAATGAATAATACTAATTTTACTACTACCGCTGCTACTGCTACTACTACTAAAATTACTATTACTACTACACTACTACTACAACTACTACTAGTACTACAATAACTATTACCAATACTACTACTATTACTACTACAACTACTAATTCTAATATTACTACTATTGCTATTCCTACTACTACTACTATTGCTACTTTAATAATGCTACTACTAAAACTATTACTATTACTACCACTACTATTACTTCTTCTACTACTACTACTGCTACTGTTGCCGCTACTACTGATGCTACAGCTAATACTACCACTACAGGAACTGCTACTCATGTTGCTGCCACTGCTAATTCTGCTGCTACTGCCACTACTACTACTACTACAACTGTTGCTACTACTACTACTATTACAACTTCTGCTGCTGTTACTACTACTAATGGTTCCACTACATCTACTGCTACTAATACTACTTCTCCTACTACTTCTACTACAGTTACTATTATTGTGACTGCTGCTATGGCTAATACGACTACACCTACTACTATTTCTACTACTTCTACTACTACTTCTGCTACTACTACTACGATAGCTACTACTACTACTGCTATAAGTACTACTACTACTACCCCGACTACTTAAACTACTACTATTACTAGTACCGTTGCTATTACTGCTACTACTGCCATTACGACTACTACAACTACTGTTGCTACTACTACGACTACTACGACTACTACTACTGCTACTGCTGCCACTGCTACTACTAGAGCTACTACAACTACTACTAGCAGTGCTACTACTACTAGTCCTACTTCTATTACTACTACTTAGACTACTACCCCTACTACAACTATCGCTACTACTGCTACTTCTGTTACTATCACAACAACGACAACTACAACTTCTACTACTACTACTACTATCGCTTCTAACGCTACTACTGCTACTGGTACAACAATGACAACGACTGCTATTATATCTACTAACGAGGTGACTACTACAACTACTAATACTATTGCTACAGCTACTCTACTACTACTACTATCCAACTACTACTACTACTACTACTACTACTACTACTACTACTACTACTTACACTACTTCTACTAATTTCATAACTACTATGTCTACTATTACTGTAATTGCTACTATTGCTACAAGTACTGCTAATTCAATAGCACTACTGCTACCATTACTACTACTACTTCTGCTACCATAGCTACTTCTACTAGTAGTTCTAATACTACTACTTCTACTCCTACAATAACAACTACCACAACTACAACTGCTACTACTACAACTATTACTTCTCCTACCACTACTACTACAGCTACAAATACTAATATGACTACTTCTGCTACTACAACTGCTAAGACTACTACTAATGCTCCTCCTGCTGCTACTACTACTAATACAACTACAGCTTCTACTACTGCTACCACCACCACTACTAGTACTACAACTACAACAACTACAACAACTACTACTACTACTACAGCCATTGTAACTACTAATATTATTGCTACTACTACTATTGATGCTATTGTTACTATTGCTACTACTACTATTAATGCTACCACTACTACTGCTACTATAGCTACTACGACTACTGCTGTTCCAATTATTATTATTGCTATTATTACTACTACTGCTACTATTGCTGCTACTGCTCTTGCTACTACTACTGATGCTACTCCTACTAGTACTACTGTTGCCACTACTATTGCCGTTATAACTAATATACTACCACTACTACTATTACTATTACTACTTCTAGTGCTACTGCAACTACTACTACTATTACTTCTACTAAACCTACTACTACTACGAGTACTACATTTGGTACTACTACTACTACTACTACTACTTTGCTGCTGCTGCAACAACTGCAACTACAACTAATACAGCTACTACTACACCCACTACTACTGATACTACTACTGTTATAACTACTACTGCTACTATAAGTGCCACTACTACGACTACTACTATTGCTACTACTACAAAAACTACTACTACTATTACTACTACTACGAATACTACTTCTGCTGCTACTGCTATTATTACTACTACTACTACTATTGCTACTACTAATACTACTACTATTACTACCACTACTACTACTTCTCCTCCGACTACTACTACTGCTGCTACAGCTTTTACTACTGCTACTACTACTACAGCTACTCCTACTACTACTACTACAACAACTGCTACTACAACTGCTGCTACAGCTTTTACTACTGCTACTACTACTACAGCTACTCCTACTACTACTACTACAACAACTGCTACTACAACTGCTGCTATTATAATTATTGTTACTGCTACTTTTGATGCTACTGCTTCTACTACTTCTTATGCTATTGCTTCAACTTCTACTATTGCTACTATGACTGCTACTCTTACAAATACCACTGCTGCAACTACTACTGCTTCTACAACTAGCGTTACTACTGCAACTACTTCTTCTACTGTTACGTCTATGCCAAATACTACTACTATGATTATTGCTACTTCTACTACTACTACTATAACTACTACTACTGCTACTACTAATGCTACTACTGCTGCTAATACTGCTACTACTGCTGCTGCTGCTGCTGCTACTACTGCTACTGCTACTGTTGCTACTACTACTACTACTACGACTACATCTCCTACTACTGCTACTTATACCACTACTACTGAAGTACTGCTATTGTTCTTGCTACTGCTATGGCTGCTACTACGATGACTACTGCTGCTGCAACAAGTACTACTACGACTACTACCATTGCTACTGCTACTACTAATGCTGCCACTACATCTACTCCTACTGCAACTACTTCTCCTACAAGTTCTACTACTGTTACTACAATTGCTACTACTGCTACAGCTACTACTAGTACTGCTACTACTTCTACTTCTACTATGAATGTTACTACTACGAGTATTGCTACTATTTCTGCTTCAGCGACATCTACCATTGTTGCTACTACGGTAGCTACTACTACTGTGGCTACTACTTCTACTACTTTTGCTACGAAAATGACTACTACTACTACCCCGACTACTTAAACAACTACCACTACTTCGACTACTGCTATAAATGGGACTACTACTTTTATCGCTATTACTACTACTGCTACTACTATTACTATTTCAGCTATTGCAACTACTGCTACTACTGCCCATGCTGCTATGGCTATATTGCTACTACTACTACTATTACTACTATTTCCGCTACTACTACTTTAACTACTACTACTACTACCACTACTAATACTGCTGCTACTACTCCTTCTACTGCAGTGACTATTGCTACTACTACTGCTACTTCTCCTACTTCTACGACTACTGCTACTACCATAACAATTGTTACTATTGCTATTACTACAACTAATACTACTACTACTACTGCTACTACCACATCAACTACTACTACAACTAGCGCCATAGCTACTCCTACTACTGCTACTACTACAAATACTACAACTACTGCTGCTGCTACTACTACTACCGCTTCTCTACTACAATTACTATTGCTTCTATTTCTTCAACTCCTATAGCTACCATCAATACTACTCCTCCTCCTCCTACTACTACTATTAATTTTACTAATGATCTACTACTATTGCTACTATTACTACACCTGCAATAGTTACTGCAACTGCTACTGCACATGCTCCTTGTACTATTGCTACTATTAATACAACAATTACAAATACTACGGCTACTACTATTGCAGTTAATACTTCTGCTACTACTACCGCTAATATTACTCCTACTACTATTACTTCTACTACTACTACAGCTGCTAAACAACTACTACGACTACTACTACTACTACTACTACTACTACTACTTCTACTACTACTACAGCTACTAAACTACTACTATGACTACTACTACTACTACTACTACTTCTTCTACTACCACTACGACTACTACTACTACTCCTACTACTACTTCTGCTGCTACTGCTGCTGCTGCTCCTACTACTACTACTACTACTACTACTACTAGTATTACTACTACTACTACTATTAAAACTATGACACTATTTCCTCTACTACTACTACTACTACTACTACTACAACAACTACTATTGCTACTGCTACTGCTACTATTATTGCTACAACTACTACTACTGCTGCTACAGCTACTGCTACTAGCTACAGCTACAGCTACAACTACTACTACTACTACTACTACTACTACAGGTACAGCTACAGCTACTACTACTACTTCTACATATTATGTTATCACTACTATTGCTGCTACTGCTACTAGTAGAACTACTACTACCTTTGCAACTACTGCTACTTTTGCAACTACTGCTACTACTACTACTATTACTACAATAACATATACAACAACTACTATTACTATTCCTACCATGGCTGCCACGACTACTACTACTACTACTTCTAGTATTATTGCTATTACTACTGCTACTACTACTATTGCCACTAATACTACAACAACAACAATAACAACAACAACAACAACAACAACAACTACTACTACTACTAAAAGAAATACTACAACAATTACTACTGCTACGAATGCTACTACTACAACTGCTACTGCTACAACTTCTGCTACTATAACTACTACTACTACTACTACTGCTACTACAGTTTCTACTATTACTACTAATACTACTACTACTACCACTGTGACTGTTGCTAGTATTGCAACTACTACTGCTACATCTCCTTCTATTATGACTACTACTACTACTCCTCCTCCTACTACTACTACCGCTACAACAACAACAACAACAACAACTACTACTACTACTATTACTACTACTATTACTACTGCCATTGCTACTACAGCAAGCTCTCGTGCTGTTACTACTACTATGCTATAAATACTTCTACTACTGCTTCTACTACTAATACTACTGGTACTAGTACAACAACTGCGACTGCTATTACTACTACTATTACCACTCCGACTACTACAGCTATAGCTACTACTACAAGTACTCTTGCTTCTACTACTACTACTTAAACTACTGCTCCAGCAACTGCTACTCCTACTACTACTGTGACTGCTCCTACTACTACTCCTCCTCCTCCTCCTCCAACTACTACTGCTTCTGGTACTACTATGACTGCTCCCGCTACAACTTCTACTAATACCGCTCTAACTATTACTTGCCCTGCTACTACAACTCCCACTACTACTGTTACTACGACAACAAGCACTACTGCTCCTACTACCATGACTACCACTACCATTGCTATTGCAGCTCCAGCTACAACTACTACTACTTCAAATGCTACTACTGATACTCTAACCACTAAAGCAACTTCTACTACTACTGCTACTGCTGCTACTGTTAATCCTACTACTACAACTATTGCAACTACTACTGCTACTACTACTGCATCTGCTACTACTGCTGATACTACAACTACTCTACTATAACTGCTACTATTTATGCACTTACTACTACTTCTACTACAACTGTAATGCTGTAACTTCTGCTACTACTACTAGTACAATGGATGCTATGACTGCTACAACTGCTACAACTACTACTTTTGCTACTACTACTGCTACTACTGCGGATACTACGATTACTGCAACAACTACTACTAATGCTACTACTACAACTACGGCAAGTTGTGCTACAACTGCTACTTCTACTACAACTATAACTACTGCTACTGCTTCTACTCCTACTTCTCCTACTTCTACCATAGAATCCACTACGGCTACTTCCACTACTGCTACAGCTACTACTAATACAACTGCTACTACTACAACTGCAACTATTACTACTTCTGCCACAAGTACTACTTCTACTACCACTTCTCGTACTACAACAAATACTACTACTACTACCACAACTACTACTACTACTACTACTATTACTACAAATAATACTGCTACTGTTACAACAACAACAACAACTACTACTACTACTACTGCAACTACTACTACAACTACTACTACTACTACTACCACTACTAATACTACTAGTACAACTACTACTAGTACTACTACTACTACTACTACCACCACTAATACTAGTACTACCGCTACTGGTACTACTATGGCTACTACTATTACAGTAACAAAATTTACTACACTACTAATTACTACTACTGCTGCTACTACTACTACTACTACTACCGCTACTAGTACTACTATGGCCACTACTACTAGTACTACTACAACAACTTATATTACTATGGCTACTTCAACTACTACTATTGCTTCTATTACTACTTCTGCTACTACTACCACTACCATTACTACTGCTACTCCTATTACAGCTACAACAACTACTACTATTGTGGCTACTAATACTACCGCTACAACTACCATCATGACCACTTCTTCAGCTACTACTAGTACTGCAACTGCTACTGCTATTACAACACCTGCTACTACTACTGCTGCTGCTACTGCTACTATTACTATAGCCACAATTACCACAACAACTACGACAGCCACTACGACTACTACGACTACTGCTACACTAATACTACTGTTGTTGTTGCCACTAGTTCTAATCCTACTACTACTATTACTACTACTATAATTACTACTACTACCACCACTACTATAATTGTTGTTGCTACTACTCTAATTGCAACTACTATTAATACTACTACAATTGCTGCTACTGCTACTAGTACTACTACTACCACAATTACTGCTACTACTACTATAAAAACAACAACAACTACTACTACTACTACTGAAACTGCTACTACTTTTCGTACAACAACAAATACTAATACTACGATTTCTGCCAACCACTACAAATGGTGGTGGTGGTGCTGCTACTGCTACAACTACTGCTATTGCTACTACTGCTACTACTACTAACAATATTTCTAGTACTACTACTAGTACTGCTAATACCACTATTACTGCTACTACGTTATAGCTTCTACTGCAACTACTACTATTGCTATTGTTGCTACTACAGCTACTATAGCTACTACTACTAATATTACTTCTACTGAAACCTGTACTACTACTACTATTGCCACTACTACTACTACTTCTTCTACATCTATTGCTAGTACTACTGCTACTACTTCTACTACCAATATAGCTATTGCTACTACGACTACAACAACAACTACTACTTATGCAGCTATTGCTACTACAAGTACTACAAGTACTACTGCTACGATAACTATGACTACTACTACTTCTAGTAATACTACTGTCGCCACTAATGCTGTAGCTTCTACTACTGCTACAACTACTACTACTTCTGCTACTGTTGCTATTGCTATTACCACTACTACTACTATGACTGCTACTACTGCTTCGATTGCTACTATTACCGCTACTGATACTACTACTGCTGCTGCTTCAACTACTATTTCCACTGCTCCTACTGCTTCTACTACTTCTTTTGCTGATGCTACTCTTGGTACTATTGCTACAACTTCTGCTACTACTATTACTATTACTAATATTATTGTTGTTGCTGCTACTACTGTTGCGACAACTGCTACAATTGCTACAACGGCTACTAGTACTATTATGACTGCTACAACTGCTAGTACAACGGCAACTAGTATAGCTGCTACTGCTATTGTTGCTACAATTTCTACTACTGATGCTACAACTGCTACAACAACAACAACTGCACTACTATTTCTGCTACTACTACTACTACTTCTACAACTACAACTGCAAATGCGACTACTACTACTACTATTACTACTATGGCTACTAATACAACCACTATTACTACTATAGCTATTACTACTGCTGCTGCTACTACTACTACTACTATTTCTACTAGTATATCTATTCTTGATACAGCTACTACTACTAATGCTGCTGTTGTTGTTACTACTACTACTACAACAACTACTACTACCGCTACTAATACTACTACTACTGTTGTTGCTGCTGCTGCAACAACTACTACTCCCACAACTGCTCCTACTATAACTACTATTTCTACATGTATTACAGCTACTACTACTATACGGCTGCAACTACAATAACTACTAGTACTACTGCTACTACTTCTGCTACTACTACTACTACTTATGTTGCTACTACAATTCCTACTAGTACATCTGCTGTTGTTATTGCTACTACTACTGCTACTATTACAACAACAACTACTACTCCTCCTCCTGCTGCTTCTACTGCTGCTGTTGCTGGTTCCACTACTACTACTCTTCCTACTACTGCTATTACTACTACTACTACTGTTGTTGCTGCTGCTACAACTACTACTCTCAGAACTTCTCCTACTACAACTACTATTGCTACGTGTATTACGGCAACTACTACTCTTAGAACTTCTCCTACTACAAGTACTATTGCTATGTTTATTACGACAACTACTACTACAACTGCTGCAACTACTACTACTAGTACTACTATTGCTTCAACTACTATAGCTACTATGATTACTACTTCTGCTACAACTACAACTTGTCCTACTACTACTGCTGCTGCTGCTGCTACTACTACTACTACTACTACTATTGCTGCTGCTACTACTACAACTACTACTCTTACAATTTCTTATACTATAACTACTGTTGCTACTTGTATTACTGTTACTACTAATACTACTGCTTCAACTACTACTACTTCTAGTACTACTGCTACTACTTTTTCTACTACTACTACCACTATCACTACTGCAACTAATGCTACTACTACTACAACTACAACTACTACCACTGCTACAGTTGCTGCAACTACTACTACCTCTGCTACAACTACTATTACTGCTGCTACTGCTGCTAGTATTAGTACTACTACTACTGCTACAACTGATACAACTACGACTATTATTGTTGCTAGCACTCCTAGTAATACGGCTAATATCACCATGACTACTACTACAACAACTACTTCTAACACTACTACTACTCCTCCTCCTACTACTACTACCACTACTGCTACTACTACTATTGCTACAACTACTATTATTATTACAACTACCCCAACTCCTGCTCCTACAAATACTCTTACTATTACCTCTACTTCTACCACTACAACTACAACTACTATAACAACAACTACTATAGCTAATACGACTATTGCTAGTCATACTACCTTTACTATTGTTACTACTACTAATACAACAATAACTACTACTGCTATAGCTTTTGCTAGTACTCTACCACACTACTATTACAACTACCGCTAATACTGCCGCTTCAACAACTACTTCTACTACGACTGCAACTGCTTTCGCAACTACGACTATTGCTGCTGCTGCTACTATAAATACCCCCACTACTACTACTACTATTACTGCTCTTACTGTATCTAGAACTACTACTACTACCACTATTGCTAATGCTGCTGCTAATGCTACTACTACTACTACTATAGCTACTACTACTACAACTACTATTACTTTTGTTACTACTAGTACTGTTACTACTACTGCTGTTGCTGCTGATGCTGTTGCTACTATTAGTACTAGAACTACTACTGCTACTAGTACTACAACTACTACAATTATTACTATTACTACTACTACTACAATTAATTCTCCTTCTGTTACAACTACTACTAATTCTACTAAGACTACTACCAGTACTATGACTATTGTTGTTGTTGCCGCTACTTCTACTACCACTACAATAACTCTTGCTACTACTATTACCACCACTACTACTATGCCAACTACTAAGACAACAACTACTACTAATACTATTGCAACTGGTTCTACTACTGATATTATCGCTATTACTTCTACGGCTAATATTGCTACTACTATTGCTGCTACTACAACTTCTACTACTACTGCTACAACCCTTATTGCTACTACTACTATTGCTACTACTACTACTTCTGCTGCTACTACTACTACTTCAACTACAACTAGCACCACTATTACTACTATTACTACTACTACTACTACTGCTACTGCTACTACTACTACTATTACTGCTACTATTACTGCTGTTACTACTTCTGCTACTACCACTACGGCAACTACTATTACTACTACAACTACTGCAACTAATCCTACTACTACTACAACTACTACTAGTGCTACTACTACAACTACTGCTGCTACTACTACTACTACTAGTACTACTACTACTACTACTAATACGACTAGTGCTACTGTTGCTACTACTACTACTACTACGATGGTGGCGACTACTACTACTACTACTAGTACTATTGCTACTCTTCCTCCTCCTCCTACTACTACCGCTACTACTACTATTATTGCTACAACTACTACTTCTACTAGCACTCCAATTCCTACTCCTACTACGACTCCTACTACTACTCCTCCTATTACTTCTACTACTACAACTACTGCTACAACAACAACTGCACCTACTACTATAGCTACAACCACTACTACTACTCCTTCTACCATTACTACTGCTACAACTACAACTACAACTACTACTCCTATAGCTACGGGTACTACTAGTACTCTACTTCTCTTGCTATTACTACTACTGCTACTATAGCTGCAACAACAACTACTACTACCTCTGCAACTACTTCTGCTATAACGACTATTGCGGTTGCTACTACTACCAATACCACTGGTACAATTTCCACTGCTACTGCTACTACTGCAGCTAGTGCTAGTGCAACTGCTACTACAACTATTGCTACCACTACCACTATTGCTGCCAAAGCTACTAGTAATATTACTGCTACTACTAGTACTACTACAACAACTACTACTACAATGCCTACCATTGCAACTGCTACTACTACTACTTCTATAGCTCTTATTGCTATGATAACAACAACTACTACTAATACTACTACTACAACTAGTACAACTACAACACTATTACTATTACTACTACTACGACTATAACTAATAGTACTACTACTACTACTACCACTGCTACTACTACTACAACAACAACTACTACTACTACTACTACTTCTACTATTAGTACTATAACTACTGTTACTACTGTCATTACAACTACTACGATAACTATTACTACTACTACTATTACAACAACAACTACTACTACTACTACTGCTACTACTACTACTAAAAATGAATTCTACTTCTGTTACTACTACTGCTGCTTTTACCACTACAACTACCACAACTACGACTACTATTGTTGTTGCCGCTACTTCTACTGCCACTACTACTACTCTTGTTAATACTACTACTACCACAACTACACCAACTACAAAAACAACAACTACTACTTCTGCAGCTGCTACTACTGCTACTACTGCTAGTATAGACACTACTACTACTGCTACTTTTGCTGCTGCTACTACTACTACTACTAATACTGCCTTTGCTGCTACTGCTACTATTGCTACTACTACTACTACTTTGACTACAACTACAACAACAACAACAACAACAACTACTACTACTATTTCTACCATAATAACTACTACTACTACCACTACTGCAGTAGCAGTAGCAGTGTAGTAATAATAGTAGTAGTAGCAGTGTAGTAGAAATAGTAGTAGTAGCAAAAGTTATAGTGGTAGGAGAAGTAGTAGTAGTAGCAAGACTAGCAAGAGCGGTAGTAGTAATAGTAATGATAGCATTTATAGTCATAGTAGTAGTAATTGTAATAGCAATACAATTAGTAGTAGCAACAATAGTAGCAGTAGTGGTTGTATCAGTAGTAGTAGTGCTAGTAGTAGCAGCAACAGTAGTAGTAGTAGTAGGGATTGTGATAGTAGTAGTAGCTGTAGTAGTAGTAGTAGTAGTAGTGGTAGTAATAGTATTGGCAATAGCAATAGTAGCAGAAGTAGTTGTGGTTGTACCATAGTAGTTGTAGTCGTAGTTGCCATTTTAGTAGCAGTTGTAGTTGTTGTTGTTATTGTATTAAAGGCAGTAGTTGAAGCAATAATAGGAAGAGTTATAGTAGTAGCAGTAATTGTAGTAGCAGTAGTAGCAGGAGTCATAATAGTAGTAGTAGCAGTAGTAGATGAAGCAATAGTGATAGAAGGGGGAGTAGAAGTAGCGGTAGTGCTAGCATAAATAGGTGGAGTAGTAGCTGTCATCATGGTAGCAGTAATAATAGTAGTATTAGGAGTAGGAGAAGTTGTAGTAATAGTAGTTATAGTAGTAGTAGTTGTAGTAGTAGTAGCAGTAGCAAGAGCAATGATGGTAGTGCTAGTAGTTGTTGCTGTAGTAGTAATAGCCACAGTAGTAGTAGTAGTTGTTATTGTATACTAGTAGTAGCAGCAACAGTACAAGTAGTAGTAGTCATAGTAGTAGCAGAACTAGTTGTCGTAGCAATAGTAGTAGTAGTAGTAGTAGTAGTAGTAGTAGTAGTAGTAGTAGTAGTAATAGTCATAGTAGTCATACTAGCAGTAGTAGTTTTAGTAGTAGTAGTTGTTGTAGCTGTAGCAGCAATAGTTGTAGTAGCAGTAGTAGTAGTCATGGTACCAGTAGTAGCAGTAGCAGTAGCAGTAGTTGTAGTAGTTGTCATTATTGTAGTAGCGCTAGTAGTAGCAGTAGTAGCTATAGTAGTCATAATAATAGTAGTAGTATAGTAGTATTAGTAGAGAACTAGTACTTGAGGTTGTTTTGTTAGTCAAACAATTAGTATTTGTGGTAGTAAAAGTAGTAGTAGGAGCAATAGTAACAATTCTCACAGTAGTAGCAATAGCTATAGTAGCTGTTGTAGCATAAGTATTAGTATCAGTTCTAGGAGTAGTTGCAGTATAAGCACTAGAGGAAGTAGTAATAGTAGGAGTTGTAGCAATAGCAATTGTAGCGGTTGTAGTAGAAGTTGCAGTACCTGTAGTAGCAATAGTAGAAGTGGTAGCTGCAGTAGTAGCTATAGTAGAAGTAGTAGTAGTACCTGTAGTAGTAGCAGCTGCAGTGGTAGCACCAGTAGTAGTAGTAGTAGAAGAAGAAGTAGTTGTAGTAGTAGTAGTAGTAGTAGTAGCAGTAGCAGCAGTAGTAGCTGTAGTAGCAATAGCAGCATTAGCAGCAGCAGTATTAGTAGTTGTTGTAGTAGTAGTAGTAGTAGTAGTAGTAGTAGTAGCAGTAGCAGTAGTAGTAGTAGCAGTAATAGCAATAGTAGCAGTAGCAGCAGCAGTATTAGTAGTTGTTGTTGTAGTAGTAGTAGTAGCAGCAACAACAACAACAGGAGTAGCAGTACTAGCAGTACTAGCAGTAGTTGTAGTAATAATAGTAGCAGCAACAACAGCAGTAGTATCATGAACATTACTAGCAGCAGTAGTATTATTAGTAGTAGTAGCAGTAGTAGTAGTAGTTTTAGTAGCAATATTAGCAATAGCAGTAGTAGTCGTAGCCGTAGTTGTAGTAGAAGTAGTAGCAGTAGTAGCAGCAGCACTAGCAGTAGTAGTAGTAGTCGTGGCGGTGGTTGTTGTAGCAGAAATAGGTGTAGTGGTAGCTATAGTTTTAGAAGCAATAGTAGCAGTAGTAATGGTAGTAGCAATAGTAGTAGTGGCTACAGAATTAGTAGTAGTAGCAGCTGTTGCAGCAGCAGCAGTAGTAGCAATAGTTGTGATAACAATAGTAGTAGTAATGGTAGTAGTAGTAGCAGAAGTAGCAATAGTAGGAGAAGTAGTAGTAGTAGCCATTTTTGCAATAGTAGTAATAGTATTAGATGGAGTTCTAGTAGTATCAGTAGTATTTGTAGCAGTAGTAGCAGTAGTAGTAGTACAAGAAATAGTAATCGAAGTAGTAGTAGCAATAGTAGTAGTATTAGAAATAGTACTAGAAGTAATAGTTGTAGTAGTATTAGTAGTAGGAGAAGTTGTACTAGTAGCAACAGTAGCAATAGCTGTAACAATAGTAGCAGCAGTAGTGGTAGAAGTAGAAGTAGTAGTACTATGTTAGTAGTAGCTGTGGTAGTAGTCGTTGCAGAACTAGTAGTAGCAAAGGTAACATTAGTAGCAGCAGTTGTGGTAGTAGTATGAGAAGTAGTTGTAGTAGCAGTTATAGTCGTTGTAGTAGTAGTAGTGGTTGTAGCAGCTGCAATCGCTATTATAGCAGTAGCAGCAGCCGCAGCAATGGTATTAGTACTAGTAATAGCAACAGTAGTAGTAGTAGTAGTAGTAGTAGTAGTAGCAGTAGTGGAAGTAATAGTAGTACTAGTAGTTGTAGTAGCAGTTGTAATAGTAGCAGAAGTAGTAGCGGCATTGGTATTAGTAGTAGTAGTAGTGGGAGAAGTTGTAGTCACAGTAGTAATTGTACTAGCAACAACAACAACAATAGAAGTAGTTGTAGTAGTTGCAGCAATAGTAGTATTTGTAGCTGCAGTGGTGCCAGTATTCACAGTAGTAGTAGTAGCAACAATAGTAATAGTAGTAGTAAAAATGTTGCTGTAGTAGTAGTAGCAGTAGCAAAAGTAGTAGTAGTTGCGACTTAGTAGTATTTGCACTAGTAGTATAGAAGCAGCAGTAGTGGTAGTAGTAGTTGTAGAAGTAGTAGTAGCAGCAGTAGTAGTTGAAGTAGTAGTAATAGTAGTAGGAGTAGCAGTAGTAGCAATACCAGTGTTAGTAGTAACAGTAACATTATTAGTAGTAGCAGTAGCAGTAATAGCTGAAGTAGTAGTAGTATTAGTAGTAGAAGCTATACTTGTAGCAGATGTAGTTGGTATAATATGAGTAGTAGTTCTAGTAGCAGTTGTAGCAGTATTAGCTATTGTAGTTGTAATAGTAACAATTGTTGTAGTGGTTATAGTAGCAGAAGTAGCTATAGTAGTAGCAGTAGTAGTAGTAGCATAAGGAGTAGTTGTAGCAGAACTAGTAGTTGCAGTGGCATTAGGAGTGGGAGAAGTGTAGTAGTAGTAGCAGCAACAGTAATAGTAGTATTAGTAGTAGTAGTACTAGTAGTCACTGTAGTAGTTGTAGTAGTAGTAGCCATACTAGCAGTAGTCGCAATAGTAGTAGCAATAATAGTTGTTGCTGTGGTTGTAATAGTAGCTGTAGAAGTAGTACTATCAGAAGTAGTTACAGTAGAAGTAGTAGTAGCAATAGTAGTAGTAGTAGCAGCAGTAGTAGTAGTAGTAGTAGCAGCAACTGTAGTCGTAGTAGTAGTACTAGCAGTTGTAGTAGTAGTAGTAGCAGCAGTAGTAGTGGCAGTATTAGTAGTAGGAGTAGTATTTGTAGTTGTAGTAATAGTAATTGTAGTAGTAGTAGTCATAGTAGTAGAAGTATTTGTAGTTGCAGAAGTTGTAGCAGAATTAGTAGTAGTAGTAGTAGCAGTTGCAGTAGCAGAAGTGGCAGTAATAGAAGCAAAAGTAGTAGCAGAACTAGTTGCAGTAAAATTTGCAGCAGTAGTAGCAATAGTAGTAATGTTAGCTAGAGTAGTAGTAGTAGTAGTAGTAGTAGTAGTAGTAGTAGTAGTAGTAGTAGTAGTCGTAATAGTAGTAGTAGCAGTAGTAGTAGTTGCAGTAGTTGTAGTTATAGTAGATGTAGTTGTTGCAGTTGCCATAGTTGTAGCAGTTATAGTTGTAGTAGTTGTAGTAGTATGAGTGGTAGTTGTTGAAGCTGGAGTAGCAGCAACAGTTGTAGTTTAGCAGTAGTAGTTGTTGTAGTAATAGTAGTTGTACTAGTAGCAGCAGTCGTAGTTGTAGTACTGTAGCAGTAGTCATAGTTGGAGCAAGAACATTTACAGTCGCAGTAGTAGTAGCTGTAGTAGTAGTAGTGGCTGGAATAGTACCAGTAGTAGTGGTAGTAGTAGTACTAGTAGTAGTAGTAGTAACAGTAGTAGTAGCAGTAGCACTAGTAGTAGAACCAGTAGTAGCAGTAGTAGTAGTAGCATTAGTAGTAGCAATAGTAGGAGAAGTAGTAGTAGGAGGAGTAGCAGTAGTAGCTGGCATTGCAATTGTCGCAGTTGTTGCAGCAACAATAGTAGTAGTAGCAACAGCAGTGGTAACAGCTGTAGCAGTAGTAGCAGTAGTAGTTGTTGTAGTAGTAGTCATAGTAGTAGTACTCGTAGTAATAGCAGTTGTAGCAGCTGTAGTAGGGGTTGAAGTAGTAGTACATGGATCAGAAGTAGTAGTAGTATTAGTAATATGTTAAGTAGTAGTAGTAGTAGTAGTAGTAGTAGTAATCGTAGTTCCAGGAGTAGCAGCGGCAACAACATTGGTAGTAGTAGCAGCAACAACTACAAGAGTAGTAGTAGCAGTGATAATAGTCGTAAGAATTGTGGTAGCCATTGTAGCAGCAGTAATAGTATTTGTGGTAGTAGCAATTGTGTTAGTTGTTATTCTCGTGGTAGTAGTTGAAGTAGTAGCAATAGTAGCAGTAGTCATGGTCGTAGTAGCCATAGTAGTAGTAGGAGTAGTAGTAGTTATAACAGTAGCTATAGTTGTAGTAGTAGTAGTAGCAGTAGTAGTACCAGTAGAAGTAGTAGTAGTAATAGTAGTACATGTAGTAGTAATAGTAGTAGTACTTGCAATAGCCGTAGTAGAAGTGGTAGTAGTAGTAGTTGTGGTAGTAGTAGTAGCAGTAGTAGTAGTTGTAGTAGAAGTAGTAGTAGTCGCAGTTGTAGCTGTAGTAGTAGAAGTAGTGGTTGTAGCAGTAGTAGCAGTAGTAGTCGAAGTAGCAACAACAGCAGTAGTATTAGTAGTAGTAGTAGCAGAAGCAGCGGTAGTAGTAGTAGTAACGTTGGTCCCAGTTGTGGTAGTAATAGTAGTAGTAGAAGTAGCAATAGTAGTATAGTCACAGTAGCTATTGTAGCGAAAGTGGGGGTAATAGTAGTAGTAGCTGTAGCAGTAGTAGCAGTAGCTACAGTAGAAGTAGCAATAGAATTAATAGTAGTAGAATTAGCAGTAGTAGTTGTTGTTGTGGAAGCAGTAGTCATAGCGGTAGTAGTAGTACGAGAGTTATTAGTTGTAGCAGTAATAGCTGCAGTAGTAGAAATAGTAGTTGTGGTAAAATTAGTAGTAGTAGTAGTAGTAGTAATAATAATAGTTATTGTTGTTGTTGTAGTAGTAGTATTAGCAGTAGTAGTTGTTGTAGTAACTGTAGTTGTAGAAGCAAGAGTAGAAGCAGCAGCAGTAGTTTTAGCATCAGTATTAGTAGAAGTAGTAATAGCAATAATAGTTGTATAAGCAGCAGCAGCAGTAGTAGCAGTTGTAATAGTAGTAGTGGTTGGAGGAGCAGTAGTAGTTTCAGGAGTAGTACCAGAAGTGGTTGTAGTTGTAGTAATAGAAGTTGTAGAAGTAGCAGAAGGAGCAATAGTATTTGTTGCAGGAGCATTACTAGTAGTAGTAGTTGTTGTTGTTGTTGTTGTTGTTGTTGTGGTAATAGTAGTAATTGAAGCAATAGTTGTAGCTAGAGCAGTAGTAGTAGCAGCAGTAGCTGAAGTAGTAGCAACAGTAGTAGTAGTTGTGGTGGTATTAGTAGTAGTTGCTACAACAGTAATAGTAGTAGGAGTAGTGATTGTTGTTGTGGCAGCAATATTACCAATAGAAGTTGTTGTTGTAGTAGTAGTAGTAGTAGTAGTAGTAGTAGTAGTAGTAGTCACAGCAATAATATTAGTATTAGTAGTAGTAGTAGTAGTAGTAGTAGTAGTAATAGTCACAGCAATAATATTAGTATTAGTAGTAGTAGTTGTAGCAGCAGTAATAATAGCAGCAGTAGTAGAAGAAGTAGTAGCTACAACAGTAGTAGCAGTAGCAACATTGGTAGTGATAGTAGCAGCAAAAGTAGTGGTAGGAGTAGCAATAGCATTATTAGTAGTTGTAGTTGTAGTAGAAGTAGTATTAGCAGTTGCTGTAGTAGTAATCATTCTAATGGCAGTAGTCATAGTATTAATAGTAGCAATAGCGGTAGCGATTGTAGTAGTAGTAATAGTAGTCATAGTAGAAGTACTAGTTGTTGTTGTAGCAGTAGTAGTTTTAGTACTAGTGGTGGTGGTTATGGAAGTTGTAGTTGGAGCAATATTACTAGTGGTAGTACTAGTAGTAGTTGTAGCAGTAGTCGTAGTAGTAGTTGTAGCATTAGTCGTAGTAGTAGTTGTAGTAGTATAGCAGTAGTAGTAGTTGATGAAGTAGTAGTAGCAGTGGTTGTAATTGTAGTAGTAGTAGTAGTAGTGATTGCAGTTGTAGTGGTGGTAGTCGTAGAAGTAGTAGGTGTGTTAGCAACAGTAGCAGTAATAGGTGTAGCAGTAGTAGTAAGAGTAGTAGTATAGAATAGTACTAGTAGCAGTAGTTGTTGTAGTAGTAGTAGAAATAGTAGTTATAGTAGTAGTAGTCGTCGTAGTAGTAGTAGTTATTGTTGCAGTAGTAGTGGTAGCAGCAGTAGCAACAGCTGTTGTTGTAGTAATAGCAACAATAAGAGGAGTTGTAGCAATGGAAGGAGGAGTTTGTGGAGGAGCAGTAGGAGTAGTAATAATATAAATTGGGGCATTAGTAACTGTAGTAGTAGTGGTAGTGGTAGCAGTAGCAACAACAATAGAAGTTCTAGTAGTAGTAGTAATAATAATAGAAATAGGGGTATTAGTAGTAGTAGTAGTAGTAGCAGTAGCAGTAGTAGTAGTTGTTGTTGTTGTATTGGTCATAGTAGTAGTTGGAGGAGTAGCAACAGTAGCTGGAGTAGTAGTCTTAGGAGGACGATGTGGAGGATCAGTAGGAGTAGCAGTAGAAGTAGGAGTAGTAGTAGGTGTACTAGTAGTTGGAGTAATAGTAGCAGAAGTAGTAGTAAGAATTTCAGTAGTTGTGGTAGGTGTAGCAGTAGGAGTAGCTGTAGCAGTAGTAGTAATAGTAGTAGTAGTAGTAGCAGTTGTAGGACTAGGTGTTGGAGTAGTGTTAGGAGTCGGAGTAATAGAAGTAGTACTAGCTGAAGTTGTGGTAGCACTAGTTGTAATAGTAGCAGTGGTACTTGCAGCAGTAACAACATCAGACGCACCAGCACCAGCAATAGTACTAGAACTAGCAGCAGCAGCAGCAATAGTAGCAGTTGTAAGCGACAGAGATGTTAAAGCAGTTTTAGGAGTCAGACTAATTGTAGTAGTAGTAGTAGTAGGATCAGGACTAAGAGTAGAAGTAGTAACAGTAGCAGTAGTAGTAGTGCCAGTAGCACTAGTAGTAGTAAACGAAGTAGTAGTAGTAGTAGTAGCAAAAGTAATATTAGTTATAGTAATTATACTTGCAATAGAAATATTAGTAGAAGTAGTAGCAGTAGTAGTAGTAGCAAAAGTTGTACCAGTAGTAGTAGTAGTAGTAGTAGGAGTAATAGTAGCTGTAAGAGTAGTAGATGTTGTAGTTGTCGTAGCAGTTGTAGGAGTAGGAGTTCGAGTAGTAGTAGTAGGAATAGGAGTACGAGTGGTACTACGGGTAGCAGTAGTAGTAGTAACAGTAGCAGTGGTTGTAGTTGGCATAGTAGTAGTTGTAGTAATAGCGGTAGCAATAGTAAGAGGAGTAGTAGTAGGATTAATAGTAGTATTAGTAGTAGTAGTCGTAGTAGTAGTAGTAGTAGTAGCAGTAGTCTTAGTAGTAGTAGTAGTAAGAGTAGTAGTAGTGGTAGTAGTAGTAGTAGTAGTAGTATTAGTTAGTAGCAGCACTACTAGTAGCAGTAAAATTAGTTGCATAAATTTCACTTGCAGTAGGAGGAGGAGTAGTAGTAGTACTAGTACTAGTACTAGTAGCTGCAGTCTGAGTACTATTAGCAATAGTAGGTGCAGGGGTAGGAGTACTCGTAGTAGTAGCAGTCATTGTAGTACCAGTAGTAGTAATAGGAGTAGTAGTAGTTGTTGTAGTTACAGCAGTAGTAGTAGTGGTAGGAGGATTAGGAGTAGTAGTAGGTGGAGTAGTAGTAGTAGTAGTAGTAGCAGCAGTAGGATTAGTAGTCGACATAGTGGTAGTAGTTTTATTAGTGATAGTAAAAGCGTTGTGCTAGTAGTGGTAGTAGTAGCAGGAGTAGTAGTACTAACAGTAGGACGAGTAGTAGTAGTTGTTGTTGTTGTAGTAGCAAAAGTAGTCATAGCTAGCATAGTAGTAGTACGATTAGTAGCAGCAGCAGCAGCAGCAGCAGTAGTAGTAATAGTAGAAATAGTATTAGCAATAGTAGTGGTGGTGGTGGTAGTAGTAGTAGTAGAAGTGGTTGTAGTAGTAGTACTAGTAGCCATAGTTGTAATAGTAGTAGCAGTAGATGCTGCCATAGCGAAAGTGGTACTAGTTTTAGTAGTAGTAGTAGTAGTAGTAGTAGTAGTAGTAGTAGCAGTAGGGGCAGCAGTAGCAGTTGGAGTTGGGGTAGGAGAAGTAGTAGGAGTAGTAGTAGCAGTAGTAGAAGTCGTAGTAGGTGTAGTAGTAGCAGTTGTTGTTGTAGTAGTACCAATAGAAGTACCAGTAGTGATAGTAGTAGTAGGAGGAGTAAGAGGAGTTGAGCTAGTAGTGGTAGTTGTAGTTGTTGCAGCGTTGATAGTAGTAGTAGTGGTAGCAATTATAGTGGTAGTAGAAGTAGTAGTACTAATTGTAGTAGTGGTATTAGTCATAATAGCAGTAGTATTAGTTGTAGTAATAGGACTATCTTTATTAGTAGTAGTAGCAGTTGTAGTACTAGTAGTACTAGCTGTTGTAGTAGTAGTAGTAGTAGTATTAGGAGTAGTTACAGTAGAGAAGGAATAGCATCATCATTAGTAGTATTACTAGTGGCAGTTATAGTAGCAATAGTGGTGGCAGTAGCTATATTAGTAAAAGTAGTAGTTGTAGTTGTGGTAGTACTAGTAGTAGTAGTTGTGGTGGTGGTAGTAACCAAAGTAGTTGCAGTACTAGCAGCAACAGTAGTAGTAGGAGTATTAGGAGTACTAGTAGTAGTAGAATTTATGGTAGAAGTAGTAGTTGTGGTAGTAGTAGTACTTGTTGTTGTAGTAGGAGTAGTAGTTGTGGTAATAATAGTAGTAGTAGTAGTTATAGTTGTAGTGGTATCAGTAGTTGTAGTAGTAGTAGTTATTGTAATTTTAGTGCTAGGAGTAGCAGTAGTAGTAGTAGTTATTGCCGTAGCAGCTGTAATAATAGTAGTAGTAGTAGTTGTTGTTGTTGTCCTTGTTGTTGTTGTACTTATGGTTGTAGTAGTAGTAGAAATAGTAGTTGTATTATTTGTAGTAGTCATAGTAGTAGTAGTAGTTGGAGTTGGAGTAGTAGTAGTAGTAGTAGTAGTTGTAGTAGTAGTACTGGCCGTAGTAGTAGTAGCAGCAGTAGTAGTAGTAGTAGAAATAGCAGTAGTAGTAGTAGTAGGAGTAGTACTAGCAGTAGTAGTTGTAGTTGTAGTGGCAGTAGTAGTAATAGAAGTCATAGTAGTGGTAGTCATACCAGTAGTTGGAGTAGCAGCAGAAGTGGTAATAATAGTAGTGGCAGTCATAATAATAGTAGTAGTAATAGCAGCTGGAGTAGTAGTAGTTGTTGTAGTTGGAGTAGTTGGAGTATTAGGAGTAATAGTAGTACTAGTAGTAGCAGTAGGAGCTGTAGTAGAAGTAGTAGTAGCAATAGTGGTAGCTGTGGTAGTAGTAGTAGTAGTAGTTGTAGTAGTAGTAGTAGTGGTAGTATTAGTAGAAGCAGTAGTAGTAGTAGTAGTACTGGTAGGAGTAGTTGTTGTAGTAGTAGTAGGAGAGTAGCAATAATAGTAGAAGTGTTAGTACCAGTAGTAGTAGCAGTAGTAACAGGTGTGGTAGTTGTAGGAGTAGTAGTTGTAGTAGTAGTTGGAGTGGCAACAGTAGCAGGAGTAATAGTTGTAGTGGTAGTAGTTGTTGTAATAGATGTAGTATTAGTAGTAGTTGTGGTAATAGTAGTAGTGGTTGAGTAATAATAGGTATAGTAGGAGTATTAGTAGTAGTAGTATTAGTAGCAGTAATAGTATTAGGAGTGTTAGGAGTAGAAGTTGAAGTCGGAGTAGTGGGGGAAGTAGTAGGAGTAATTATAGTAGTAGCAATCGCATCAATAACAATAGTAATAGTTGTAGCAGTAGTACTAGCTGCCACAGTAGTAGTGATAGTAGTAGTAGCTACAACAGTAGCAGTAGTAGTGCAGTAGTATTTGCAGTATTAGTAGTAATAAGTATTGTTGTGCTAATAGTATTAACCGCAGCAACAGTAGTAGTAGTTTGAGAAATAGTAGAGGTAGTAGTACTAGTCACTGTAGCAGTAGCAAGAACAACAACAACAACAGCAGTAATAGTAATAGTAGTAGTAGTATTAGTAGTCGTTGCAATAGTAGTTGTAGTAGTAGTTATAGTAGCAGTAGTAGTTGCAGTACTTGTAGCAGTCATAGTATTAGTAGTAGTAGTAGCAGCAATAGTTATAGCAGAAGTAGTAGAAGTTATATTAGTTGTAGTTTTTGCAGTAGTAGTAGGAGTAGTAGTAGATGCAGTAGTAGTAGTCATAGTTGTAGTAGTAGTTGTTGTAGCAGAAGTAGTAGGAGTAGTAGTTGTTGTTGTAATAGTAGTAGTTGAAGTAGTAGTAGTTGCAGTAGTAGTAGTCGTAGTTTGAGTAGAAGCAGCAGCAGTAGTTTTAATGGTAGTAGTAGTAGTAATAGTAGTAGAAGGAGTCGTTGCACTAGTAGTAGTAGTAGTAGGAATAGTAATAGTAGTAGTAGGAGGTGGAGGAGTATTAGTAGTGGTAGTGTTGATAGCAGTGGCAGTGGTGGAAGTAGTAGTAGTTGTAGAAGTAGCAGTAGTAATAGTAGTAGTAGTAGTGGTAATGGTAGTAGTAGCAGTAGGAATATAAGCAGTAGTAGTGTTAGTATAAGTTGTAGTAGAAGTAGCAGTCGTGGTAGTAGTAGTAATATTAGTACTAGAAATATCAATAGTAGTAATCGTAGAAGTAGCTGTAGTACTATTAGTAGAAGTCATCGTAGTAGTAGTCGTAGTTGTAGCAGTAGGAGTCATAGTTGGAGTAGCCGTGGTTGGAGTAGTAGTAGTAGGAGTAATACTAGTTGTAGTAGTAGTTGTTGTTGTAGTAGTAGTAATAGTAGTAGTAGTAGTAGCAATAGTAGCAATATTAGTAGAAGTAGTCATAGAAGTTGTAGTAGTAGTATTAGGAGAGGTTGTAGTAAAAGTAGTAGTAGTAGTTGTAGTAGTAGCAGTAGTTGTTGTAGTTGTAGTAGTAGTAGTAGGAATAGGTATAGCAGTAGTTGTAGTAGTTGGAGTAGTCATGGTAGTAGCAGTCATACTAGGAGGAATAGAAGTAGCAGTAGGAGTAGTAGCAGGAATATCTATAGCGTAGTAGACGTAACAGTAGTAGTATTAGTTGCCGGAGGAGGAGTAGTAGTAGAAGCACTATTTGTAGTAGTGTTATTGGTAATAGTATTAGTACTAGTAGTAATAGAAGAAAGAGTAGTAGTAGGAGTAGTAGTTGTACAAGTTGCAGTAGAAGTTGAAGTTGTACTTGTTGTTGTGGTAGTTGTAGTAGTAGTAGTAGTAGTAGTTGGAGTAGTTGTAGTAGTAGTAGTAGGAGGAGGAGGAGGATTAGTAGTAGTAGTTGTTGTTGTTGTTGTAGCACTAGTAGGAATAATAGTAGTTGTAATAGTAGTTGTAGTAGTTGTTGTTGTAGTAGTAGTCATCGTATTAGGAGTAGAAGTAGTAGTAGTAGTAGTAGGGGTAGTAGTAATAGTAGTTGTAGTAGTAGTAGTAGGAATCATTGCAGCTACTGTAGTAGTAGCAGGAGTAGTAATAGTAGTAGTAGGAGGAGGAGGGGAAGGAGTAGTAGTAGTAGTGGTAGCAATAGTAGTAGTAGTGGAAGTAGCAGTAGTAATAGTAGTAGTAGTAATGATAGTAGTAGTAGTAGTAGGGTAGTAATAGGAGTAGCAATCGTAGTAGTAGTGACAACCGCAATAGTAGTTGTACTAGTAATAGTAGTAGGAGGAGTAGTAGTTCTTGTAATTTTAGTAGTAATAGTAGGAGGAGGAGGGGAAGGAGTAGTAGTAGTAGTGGTAGAAATAGTAGTAGTAGTGGAAGTAGCAGTAGTAATAGTAGTAGTAGTAGTAATGATAGTAGTAGTAGTAGTAGGGTAGTAATAGGAGTAGCAATCGTAGTAGTAGCGGCAACCGCAATAGTAGTTGTACTAGTAGTAGTAGTAGGAGGAGTAGTAGTTCATGTAATTTTAGTAGTAATAGTAGTAGGATTAGTAGGAGGATTAGTAGTTGGCGTGGGAGTAGTGGTAGTTGTAGTAATAATAGTAGTAGTAGTAGCATTAGTTGTTGTAGTGGTAGTAGCAGTAGCAGTAGTAGTAGTTGCGGTGGTAGAAGGAGAAGTAGTAGTAGTCTTAGTCAGAATAGGAGTGTTAGTAGTAGTAATAATAGTAGTAGTTGTTGTAGTAGTAGTAGTCGTAGTAGTTGTTGTAATAGCAGTCGTAGTAGTAGGAGCAGAACTAGTTGTAGCAGTAGTAGTAGTGTTTGTTGCACTAGTGGTTGTAGAAGTAGTAGCTGCCGAAGCAGTGGTAGTAGTTGTAGTAGTATTAGTAGTAGAGCTATAGTCGGAGGAGGAGTAGTAGTTGTAGTGGCAATAATAGTAGTAGCAGTTGTAGCCAAAGTATTCGTTGTAACAGTAGTAGTAGCAGTAGAAATAGTAGTGGTAATAGTAGTAGTAGTTGTTGTTGTGGCAGTGATAGGAGTAGTAGTGGTAGTAGTAGTTCTAGCCACAGAAATAGTAGTACCAGCAGTTGTAGTTGTTGCAGCAGTAGTAGTAGTTAATGTTATCATTGTCAGAGCTATAGTAGCAGTTGCCAGAGTAGTAGTAGGAGTAGGAGTTGGAGTAGGAGTAATAGTGGTTATTGTTGTTTTGGTAGTACTTGTAGTAGTGGTAGTAGTATTACTAGTAGTAGAAGTAGGAGCAGCAGTGGTAATAGTAGTAGTGGTAGTAGTAGAAGTAGTAGTAGTCGTATTAGGTGTAGTAGTAGTAATTGTAGTAGTTGTAGTCGTAGTAGTTGAGTTAGTAGTAGTAGTTGTTGCAGTAGGTGTATTAGGAGAAGTAGTAGTAGTAGTAGTAGTTGTTGTTGTTGTAGTTGGAGTATTTGGAGCAGCAGTAGAAGTAGTAGTTCTTGAAGTAGTAGCAGGAGTAGTCATTTTAGTAGTAGTAGTAGCAGTAGTTGTTGTTGTTGTCATTGTGGTTAGGGTAGTAGTAGTAGTAATTGTAGTCGTATTAGTAGTAGTAGTCATAATAGTGGCAGTAGTAGGAGTATAAGTAGTAGCAGCAGTAGCGGCAACTGTAGTAGTAGTAGTAGTAGTAGTAGTAGTCGCAGTAGTAGTAGTAGTAGTAGTAGTAGTAGTAGTAGTAGTAGTAGTAGTAGTAGTAGTAGAAGTAGTAGTAGTAGTAATAGTAGTAGTAGTGGAAGCCGCAGCAGCCGCAGCAGTAGCAGTAGCAGTAGCAGTAGTAGTAGTAGTAGTAGCAGTAGCAGTTGTTGTTGTTGTTGTTGTAGTAGTAGTAATAGTAGAAGTTGTCATACTAGTGGTAGGAGTAGCAGCATAAGTAGTAGTAATTGTAGTCACAGTCGTAGTAGTAGTAGTTGTTGTTGTAGCAGTCATAGTAGTAGTGGTAGTAGTTGTAGTTGGATTATTAGTACTCATCGTACTAATTGTAGTTGTAGTAGTAGCAGTAGTCATAGTAGCAGTAGTTGTAGTAGTAGTAGAAGTTGTAGTAGTAGTAGAATTTGCAGTAGTAGCAATAGTAGTAGTTGTACTTGTAAAAGAAGTTTGGGTTGTACTAGCGGCAGTAATAGTAGTTATATTGGCAGTAGTGATCGTAGTTGTAGTAGTAGTTGGGGTAGATGTAAGTGTAGTAGTCATAGTAGTAGGAGTAGTAGTAGTAGTAGTTGTAGTAGTAATAGTAGTAATAGTAGTATTAGTAGTAATAGTAGTACTAGTAGCAGCAGAAGAAGTAGTAGTAGTAGTAGTTGTTGTTGTTGTTGTTGTAGATGTAATAGTAGTAGTAGTATTAGTTGTACTGGCAATAGTAGTTGTAGTAGTAGCAATACAATAGCTGCAGTTATAGTTGTTGCAGAAGTAGCAGTAGTAGTTAAAGGAGTAGTAGGAGCAATAGCAGTAGTAGGAACAACAGTAGGTGTAGGAGCAGTAGTAGTTGGTGCAGCAGTAGTAGGAGTAGCAGTAGTAGTAGTAATAATTTTATTAGTGTTAAAAGTTGTAGTAGTAGAAGTAGTAATAGGTGTAGTAGCTGTAGTAGTAGTTGCAGTAGTAGTAGGTGTAGGAGCAATAGTGGGATCATAGACGTAGGAGTAGAAGTAGGAGGAGTAGTAGTAGAAGTAGTAGTAGTTGTTGTTGTAGTAGTATTAGTAGTAGTAGTTGTTGTAGTGGTAGTAGTAGTTGTTGTTGTAGTTGTAGTAATAGTACAGTAGCAGTAATAGTTGTAGTAATATTTGTAGTCGAAATAGTAGTAGTAGCAGTAATAGTAGTAGGACGAGTAGTAGCAGCAACAGGAGTAGTAGTTGTCGTAGTAGTATTAGTAGTAGTAGTAGTAGTAGTGGTGGTAGTAGACGCAGTCATCGTAATAGTACTAGTAGTAGTAGTAGCAGCAACTGTTGTTGTTGTTGTTGTTGTAGTTGCAGTGTTAGAAGTAATAGAAGTAGTATTAGTAGTAGTAGTAGTGGGAGAAGTTGTAGTTGTAGTTGGAGTAGTAGCCGTAGAGGTAGTCGTAGTAGTAGTAATAGTAATAGGTGTAGTAGTTGTAGTAGTAGTTGTAGCAAAAGTAGTAGGAGTAGCAGCAACAGTAGGAGTATTAGTTTTAGTAGTATTTGTGGTTGTTTTAGTAGCAATAACAGTAGTATTAGTAGTAGTTGCGGTAGTAGTAGGAGTGCTAGAGGTAAAAATAGTTGTAGTAGGAGTATTAG
>RXID01015211.1:0-42122 GCA_005019695.1 Trichopus zeylanicus subsp. travancoricus
GTAGTACAATTAGGAGTAGTCGTAGTAGTCGAAGTAGTAGTAGGAGTAATAGTAGTAGTTGTAGTAGTGGTAATAGTTGTATTAGTAGTAGTTGTAGGAATAGGAGTACGAGTGGTACTAGAAGTAGTAGTAATTGCGAGAGTTATAGGAGCAGCAGTAGTAGGAGTAGTCGTGGTAGGCATTGTAGCCGAAGTTGTAATAGTAATAGTAGTAGAAGTAGTAGTAGTAGCAATAGTAGTAGTAGTAGTTGCAGTTGTAGTTGCTATAGTAGTAGCTATAGTAGCAGAAGTAGTTGTAGTAGTAGTTGTAGTAGTAGGAGTAGTAGTAGCATTTGTAGCTGCAATACTAGTAGAAATCGGACTAGTAGTAAAAATAGAAACAACAACAATAGCATTAGCGGTAGTAATAGTAGTAGTAGTAGCACTAGGAGCAGTAGTTTTTGTAGTAGTGGTGGTAGTAGCATTAGTTGTAGTCGCAGCAACAGTAGTAGCAATACTAGCAGCAGTAGTAGGAAGACTTTAGTGGGAGTAGTAGGAGTAGTAGTAGTCGTCGCAATAGTAATAGGAGTAGCAGGTGTTGTAGTAGTAGTGCTACGAGTAGGATTAGTAATAATAGTTGTAGTAGTTGCAGTAGCAGTGGTTGTAGTAATAGGTGTAATAGTAGTAGTATTATTAGTAGGAGTGCTAGTAGTAGTAGTAGTAGTAATAATAATAGTAGTAGTAGTAGTAGTAAGAGTAGTAGTAGGCATAGTAGTAGTACTAGTAGTAGTCAAAGAAGTAGTAGTAGTAGAAGTAGCACAAGTAGGAGTTTTAGGAGTGGTGGTAAGAGTAGCAATAGTAGTAGTAGTAGCAGTAGCAGTAGTAGTGATAGTAGTAGTAGTAGTAGCAGTTATAGTAGTATTTATAGTAGTAGTAAATATAGTAGTAGCAGTAGTAGTAGTAGTAGTTGTAATAGCAGTAGTTGCAGTTGTAGTATTGGTAGTAGTAGTAGTAGTAGTGGTAATCGTAGTTGTAGTAGTAGTAGTAGAAGGAGCAACTGTAGCAGTTGTTGTACTAGTAGTGGTACTAGCAGTAATAGTAGTACTGGTTGTAGTAGTAGTAGTAGTAGTAAGAGTAGCAGTACTAATTGGAGTAGCAGTAGTAGTAGAAGTAATAGTAATAGCAGTGAATGCAACAGCAGTAGTAGTAGTGGGAGTGTTAGGAGTAGTAGTAGTAGGAGTAAGAGTTGTAGTTATAGTAGTAGTAGTAGCAGTAGTAGTAGTATTAGTAAAAGTAGAAGTCACACTAGTAGTACAAGTAGTAGTGGCAATACGGGTAGTAGGAGTAGTAGTAGTAGTATTTGTGGTTGTAGTAGTAGTAGTTCTTGTTGTTGTTGTTGTTGTTGTTGTTGTTGTAGTGTTAGTGCTTGTTGTAATAGTTGTTGTTGTAGAAGTTGTCATAATAGTAGTAGTAGTAGTAATAGTAGTAGTAGTAGTAGTATTCGTAGTAGAAATAGTAGTGGTAGCACTACTAGTAGTAGTAGTAGTACTACTACTACTGTTGCTACTACAACTACGACTTATACTACTGCTACTGCTATAACTACAGCTACTAATGCTACTACTACAACTGTTATTGCCGCTACTTCTACTACTACCACTACAATTGTTGCAACTACTGCTACTACTATTAGTACTATACCGATGCCACTACTATTTCTCATACTGCTATTGCTACTGCTACTACTACTACAACTACTATTACTAATGCAACTATTGCTACTACTACTACTAATAATATTACCAATACTACTGTTACTACTACTAGCACGACTACTATTACTACTACTACTACTTCTACACTATCACTACTACTACCACTACTATTATTATGGCTGCTATTGATACTTCTGCTATCACTTCTATGAATGCTATATTGCTACTGCTACTACTATTAATAATACTACTACTGCTGCTACTGCTGCTGCTGCTAGAATTACTACTATGGCCACAATTGCTGCTGCTGATACTGCTACTACGACGACCGCTACTACTACTTCATCACAAATACTGCTTCTACTAGTAGCACTACAATAACAACTACTACTACCTCTACTACTACTACTAGTACTGCTACTACGGCTACTGCTACTGCTACTGCTACGACTACTACTACTACTGCCATTGCTACTGTTGCAATAGCTACTACTACCACTGCTACAACTACTCCTACTGCTACAATGATAACTGATACCGCTAACACCACCACCACTACTACTGCTACTACAACTGCTACTACAACTACTACTACAACTACACACCGCTACTACAACTGTTGACGCAACTACTACAACAACTACTACAGTTGCTGCTGCTATTGCTACTACAACTGCTACTACTAATATTACTACTACCGCTAAAACTACAACTACTGTTACCACTACCACTACTACTATAGCTGCTACTAGTAATACTACTACTACTATAATAACTACAACTTCTCCTATTATTATTCATGCTGCTATTGCTACTACTACTATAGCTGTTGTTGCTACTACATCTATTGCTACTGCTACTACTACTACAATTACTACTGCAACTACAACTGCTACTACTACCACCTCTCCTACTACTACTACTACTTCTACTATTGCTAATACTACTACTACTACTACTACTACAGCTACAACTGCTACTGCTGTTGCTGTGGCTACTACTATTACTTCAACTATTGCCACTAATACTACTAATATTATGGCTACTACTTTTATTACTACTATACTACTAGTACCACTACTATAACTACTACTACCACTGCTACTACTACTACTACAACTATTATGGCTACTACTACTACCACTTCTCCTACCACACCTTCTACTGCTACTACTACTTCTATTACTTCTAGTAGTAGTACTATTGCTACTTCTACTACTACTTCTGCTATTACTACTAATCCTACTACTAGAACTACTACTACTATCACTATTGCTACTACTACAAGTTCTACTACCACCACTCCTAATTCTACTACGCCTACAACAGCTACTACTGGTACCACCACCACCACCACTACTACTACTGCTGCTGCTGCGGCTACTACTACTACTACTACAACTATTTCAATGGTCACTACTACTACTACAACTACTACTGCTGCTACTGCTATAATTGCTACTACTGCTTCTAATACTACTACAATAACTATTGCTACTACCACTGCTACTACTACTACCATTGACACTGCAACTACTACTACTACTAATACTGCTACTATTATTGTTACTACTACTTCTGCTACTATTGCGGCTAATCTTACTATGGATACTACTGGTACTACTCTTGCTGCTACTGCTTCTGCCTCTACTACTAATGTAGCTACTGCTTCTACTACTACTACTACTTCTCCTAGTACAACTACTACTGCTACTACTATTGCTACTGCTGCTGCTACTATTGTGCCTACTACTACTACTACTACTATTGCGAAAAATGCTACTTCTCATACTACCACTACTACAACTACTACTACGATAGCTACTAATACTACTGCAACAACTACTAAAACTACTACTAGTACTACAACTACTACTACTGTTGCTGCTACTGCTACTACCACTATTTCTAATACTACTGCTCCTACTGCTACTACAGCTACTACTACTATTTTAGCTAATACTACTTTTACTACAACAACTACTACTACTACTGCTACTGCTACTGCTATTACTACTACTACAATTAATGGTACTTCTACTACTATGACTACTGCTACCACAACAACAATAACTACTACTTCTATTGCTACTACCACTACTACTACTCCAACTGCTACTATGGCTATTAGTGCAACTGCTACAACTACTAATACTACAACTGCTTGACCTACTGCTACTACTACTACTCCTACTGCTATTACTACTACTACTACTCCTCCTCCTCCTCCTACTACTACTACTATTGCTACTTCTACTACCAACACAACTACTACTGCTCCTTCTACTACTAGTACTAGTACTACTATTATTTTTACTAATAATACTCCTACTGCTACTGGTCCTACTACTACTGCTGCGACAACCGTTACTACTATTACTGCTATTACTACTACTGCTGCTGCTGCTACTACTACTACTACTGAGACTACTACTCCAACTACAACTGTGACTACTACTAGTCCTACTAATATTACTATTGCTACTACTACTACTACTACTCCTACTAGTCCTACTACTACAACCACAACTACTACTATAGATACTCCTACCCCTACTGCTACTATTAATACTCCTACTTTTGCTACATTTGCTACTCCTACTACAACCACCCCTGCTCCCACTATTACTACTACTGCTACTACAACTCCAACTACTACAAGTGTTACAACTGCTCCTATTGCTACTACTAATGCGACTACTACAACTTATGCTGCTAGTACTGCGACTACTATAGTTTGTGTTGCTACTATTGCTACTACCATAGCTACTACTTCTACAACTTCTATGGCTGCTATGACTACAACTACGACTACTACTATTACTATACCAGCTACTACTACTACCACCACTAAAACTACTACCACTACTTCTGCTACTATTTCTACTACTACTGCAACTACTACCACTACTAATTTTTCTAACACTACTACTATTGCTGCTACTACTACTATGACTACTACTACTACTACTAGTACTACTACTATTACTACTACTACTTCTCCTACTACTACTACTACTACAAGTGCTACACTAGTACTACTACTACTTCTCCTACTACTACTACTACTACTACTGCTACAAGTGCTACACTACTACTTCTCCTACTCCTACTACAACTACTACTACAACTGCCACGGCTGAAACAACTACTACTGCTACTGCAAGTACTACTACTTCTTCTACTACTACTAATGTTGCTACTACCATTGCTACTACTAATGTAGCTACTAGTACTCGTACTTTTACTTCTACTAGTACTACTACTCCCATTAATGCTACTACGTTAGCCACTACTACTACTCCTACTACTACAGCTACTGCTACTATGATAGCTACTACTCCTAATACTACTACTTCTACTACTATTGCTGTTGCTACTACTGCTACTACAACTACTACAATGGCTACTACTTCTACTACTAATACTACTACTACTACTACTACTACAACTACTAAAACTACTACTAGTGCTACTACTACTCCGACAACGGCTACTACTACTACAACTGCTACTAATGCTACCACTACTACAATTACTACAACTATTATTGCTGCTGCTACTACTACTGCCGCTGCTACAACTTCTGCTACTCCTACTGCTACTGTTGCTACTATTACTACTACGATGGCTACTACTACCACTACGACTACCACTACTACTACAACCACAACTACTATCACTACTACTACTATACCACTACTACTACCACTACTACTACTACTACTGCTACTATACAACTACAACAACTACTACTACTACTACTACTACTTCTACAACTACTACTCCTATTGCTACTCCTCCTACTAGTACTACTACTACTGCTCTTGCTACTATGACCACTATCCTACAAGTAGTACTTCCACAATCACTATTGCTACTACTGAGACTCCTACTATTACTGCTACTATAGCTACTCGTACTACAACTACAATTGCTCCCACTATTACTACTACTAGTACTACAACTCCAACTACTACAAGTGCTACATACGCTCCTACTGCTCCTACTACTACTACTACTACAACTACTACTAATGCTACTACCACGACTACCACTACTACTAGTACTGTAGCTACTATTGTTGCTGCTACTACTACAACCACTTGTATTGCTACTACTTGTAGAACTACTACGGCTGCTGCGACTACAACAATAATAACAACAACAACTACTACTACTACTACCCCGACTACTACTACTATTGCTAACACTACTATGACTACTACGAATACTACTTGTACTACTATTTCTTCTTCTACTACTAGTTCTCCTACTTCTACTACTTTTGCTACTACACTTACTACTATAGCTACTACTACTACTATTTCTGCTGTTATTGCTACTACTACGGCAATGCTACTATTTCTGCTACTACAAATGCTTCTACAACTTCTACTGCTGCTACTGCTTATAGTACTTCCCCTATACCTCCACTACTGCTCCTACGACTACTGTTACTCCTAATTTTATAACTACAGCAATCATTGCTGCTAGTCCTAACACTATTGCTACTGCTGGTACTATTACTAATTCTATTACTAAAGCTTCTGCTACTATTGCTACTACTACTACTACTACTACTACTACTGCTCCTAAGATTATTACTACAACTACTACTCCTACTACTACTACTACTACTATGGCTACTACTATAGCAATTAAAACTACTACTTATACTACTACTACTACTACTACTACTTTTACTACTAATACAATTGCTACAACTATTACTAATATAACAATTGTTGCTACTACTGCTACTACTATTGCTTCTGCCTCTACTTCTGGTACTACTAATACTTCTCCCACAACTATCACTACTACTTACTACTACTCCTACTAAAACTACTTCTACTACTAGGACTTCAATGAATATTATTGGTACTACTACTACTGCTACCACCACCACCACCACCACCACCACCACCACCCATACTACTACAACTATTTCAACAGTTACTACTACTACTACAACTACTACAACCATAATTGCTACTACTGCTACTACTACTACTACAATAACTATTGCTACTACTACTGCTACTACTACGACCGTTGACATTGTAACTACTACAACTACAACAACAACAACAACAACAACAACTACTACTACTACTGCTACTACTTCTTTTGCTACTGCTGCTGCTGATGCTACTACTGATACTACTAGTACTACTCCTGTTGCTGTTGCTTCTACTACTTCTGCTACTACTACTAATGCTCCTACTACTTCTACTACTACTAGTACTTCTCCTAGTATAACTACTTCTGCTACTACATTTGCTACAACTACTACTGCTACTATTATGCCTACTGCTACTGCTACTACTACTACTACTGCGAAAACTGCTACTTCTCCTACTACCACTCCTATAAATACTACTACGATAGCTACTACTACTACTACTCCTGCTGCTACTATAATTGCTACTACAACTATTATCGCTACTACTACTATGACTGCTACAACTGCTACTATTGCTACTACTACTAGTACTAATTTCAATATTACTGCTCCTGATGCTACTGCTACTACTGCTACTACAGCTACTTCTACTATTTTAGGTACTACTACTTTAACTACAACAACTATAACTATGACTACTACTGCTACTATTGTTACTACTACTACTATTAATGGTACTTTGACTACTACGACTACTGCTACTACAACAACAACAACTACTGCTGCTATTGCTCCTACCACTACTACTACTCCTCCAACTACTACTATGGCTACTAGTACTACTGCTAAAACTACTAATACTACAACTGCTTCACCTACTGCTACTACTACTGCTGCTACTGCTATTACTACTACTACTTCTCCTTCAACTACTACTACTATAATTATTTTTACTAATAATACTCCTACTATTGCTACTATTGCTACTGGTCCTACTACTACTGCTGCTGCTACAACCATTACTACTATTACTGCTGCTACTACTACTACTACTACAAATATTGCTCCTACAACTATTACTACTCCTACTCTCCTACTACTACAACTGCAACTATTGCTCCAGATACTCCTACCACCACGGCTACTACTAGTACTCCTACTACTTTTCCTACTACTGCCACTCCTACTACAACTACACCTGCTTCCACTATTACTACTACTACTATTACAACTACAACTACTACAAGTGCTACAACTGCTCCTACTACAACTACTAATGCAACTAATACAACTTATGCAACTAGTATTGTGGCTACTACGGTTGGTGTTGCTAACACTGTAGGAGTAATAATAGTAGTAGTAGTTATTATTGTTGTTGCAATAGCAGTAGTAGTAGCAGCAAATGTAGAAGTACAAGTAGCAGTAGGAGTGGCAGTAGTAGCAGTAGGAGTAGTTATCGTAGAAGTAGTAGTAATAGTAGTAGTAGTAGTAGTAGTAGTAGTAGTAGTAGTAGTAGTAGTAGTAGTAGTAGTAGTAGTAGTAGTAGTAGTAGTAGTAGTAGTATTAAAAGTAGTAATAGTAGCAATTGTTGGAGTAGTAGTAGTGCTAGTAGTCAAAGTTGAAGGAGTAGTGTAGTAGTAGTAATGGTAGTAGTAGTAATAAAGGGAGTAGCAGTAGCAGTAGTAGCAGAAGGAGTACTAGTAGTAGTAACAGTCATAGTAGTAGTAGTAGCAGGAGTAGTGGTAGTAGTATTAGTAGCATTAGATGTAATACTAGTAACATAAGTACTTGTAGGAGTAGTTCTTGGAGTAGCAGCAGCAATAATAGTAGTAGTTGCAGTAGCAGTGGTAGTAGTTATAGTAGTAGTCGTAGTCATAGTATTAGAAGTAGTATTAGTAGTAGTAGTAGTAGTAGTAGAAGTAGTAGAAGCACTAATAGTGGTAGTAGTCCTAGTAGTGGTAGTAGTAGTAGGAGTAGTAGATGTAGTAGGAGTAGCAGTTGTAGTTGTAGTTGTAATAGGAGTAGCAGTCATAGTAGTAGTAGAAGTAGTAGTAGTAGCAGTAGACGTAGTAGGAGTTGTTGTTGTAGTAGTAGTAGTAGTAGAAGCAGTTGTAGAAAAAGTTTGGTAGTAGTAGCAGCAATCGTAGCAGTAATAGAGGTAGTAGTAGTAGTGGTAGTAACAGTTGTAGTTGAGTGGTAGCAGCACTTGTAGCAACAGTAGTAGTAGTAGTATTATTAGTAGTAGTAGAAGTATTAGTAGTAGCATTAGTAGTAGTAGTAGTATTAGTAGAAGTAGTACTAGGAGTAGTACTAGTTGTTGTTGTTGTTGTTTTTGTTGTAGTAGTGTTGGTAGTAGTTGTTGTTGTAGTTGTAGTTGTTGTAGAAGTAGTAGTAATAGTAGTAGTAGCAGTATTACTAGTAATAGTAGTCGCAGTAGCATTAGTTGTAGTAGTAGCAGTAGTAGTTGTAATTGTTGTAGTAGTAGCAACAATAGTACTATTGTAGTAATAGTAGCATTGGTAGCCGTAGGTGTAGAAGTAGCTATAGGAATTGAACTAGGAGTAGTAGTAGGTGTAGTAGTAGTAGTAGTAGTAGTAGTAGTCATAGTAGCAACAAGAGTAATAGTGGTGATAGTAGTAACAGTAGTAATAGTAGTCACAGTTGTAATAGTAGAAATAGTAGTACTAGTAGTAGGGGTAGTAATAGTTGTAGTTGTTGTAGTAGTTGGAGTAGGAGTGGCATTACGAGTTGTAGTAGTAGTAGTATTAGTAGTCATTCTAGTAGTATTAGTAGCACTAGTAGTAGTGTAGAAGTAGTAGTAGTAGCATTAGTAGTAGTTATAGTATTAGTGGTAGTAGTTGTAGTAGTAGTAATAGTAGTAGTCACAATAGTATTAGTGTTAGTAATAGTAGCAGTAACAGTTGTAGTGGTAGGAGTAGTAGTTGTAGAAGTAGTACTAATAGTAATAGTAGCAATACTACTAGTAATAGCAATAGTAGTAATATGTGTAGTAGTAGTCATAATAATACTAGTAGCTATAGCAGTAGTCATAGTAGTAGTAGTGGTAGTAGTAGGAGGAGTAGTAGTTGAGGTAGTAGTATTAGTAGCAATCATAGTAGTAGTAGTAGTAATAGGAGCGGCAGTAGTAGTACTAGTAGTTGAAGTAGTTAGTATAGAAATTGTAGTAGAAGTAGTTGCCATTGTTGTAGTGGTAGTAGTAGGAGCTGTAGCAGCAGTAGTACTAGTAATAGTAGTAGCAGTAGTAGCGGTAGTAGTAGTATGAGCGAAAGTGGCAATAGTAGTAGTAGTAGTTGAAGTAGTAGCAATGTTTGTAGCAGTAATAGTAGTAGCTGAAGTAGTTATAGTAGACGAAGTTGTGCTAGTTGTAGTAATAGTAACAACAACAACAATAGTAGCAGTAGTTGTTGTAATAGTAGTATCAATTTTAGCAGCCCTAGTAGTAGAAGTTGTAGTAGTTGTAGTCGCAGTAGTAGTAATAGTAGTTGTTGTTGGAGTAGCAGTACTTGTTGCAGTATTAGGAGAAATTGTAGTAGCAGCAGCAATTGTAATAGCAGGAGTCATGGCAGTAGCGATAGTAGTAGTAAAAGTAGTAGCAGTAGTAGTAGTAATAGTAGCAGCAGTAGCTACAAGAGCAGTAATAGTAGTATCAATCGTAGTAGTAACAGTAGTAGCAGTAGTATTAGTAATAATAGTAGCAGCAGTAGTAGTAGTATTAATTGTGGTATTATCACTACTACTAGTAGTAGTAGTAGTAATAGTGGTAGTATCACTAATAGCAGTAGTACAAGTAGTAGTAGTTGTAGCAGCTGTAGTAGCAGTAGTCATGTTAGGAGTTGAAGTAGTTGTACATGTAGTACTAGTAGCAGCAGCAGCAGCAGTAGTGAATAGTTACATTTGTTGTAGGAGTAGTAGTAGTAGCAGTAGTAGCAGCTGTAGTAGTAGTGGCTTTAGTTGTAGTTATAATAGTAGTAGCAATAGCAGTAGTACTAGTAGTAGCAGTAGTAGCAGTAGTAATAACAGTAGTAGTTGTAGCAATAGCAGTAGTAGCGTTAGTAGTTGTAGTAGTAGATGTAGTTGCAGTCATAGTAGTAGCAGTCGTAAAAGCAGCAGTAGTAGTTGTAGCAGCAACCGCAGTCACAGTACTCAAAGCTGCAGTTGTAGTACTAGTACTATTAGTAGTGGTAGCCGCAGAACTTGTAGTAGAATTAGTAGTTGTAGTGACAACAACAATAGCAATAGTAGTAGCAGTAGTAGTAGTGATAGCAACAACAGCTGTTGGAGTAGTAGTAGTAGTAGTAGCTATAGCAGCAATAGTAGTAGTTGTAGTAGTAGTAGAGTTAGTAGTAGTGGTTGTAGTAGCAGCAACAGTAGTAGAAGAAGTAGTAGCTTTTGTAGTAGTAGCTGCAGTAGTAGTGCTACTACTAGTAGTAGTAGTTGTAGTTGTAGTTGTAATAGTACTAGAAGTATTAGTTGTTGTAGTAGTAGAAGTAGTAATAGTAGTAGAAGTAAAAGTAGTAGTAGTAGTAGAAGAAGAAGAAGTAATACTAGTAGTATCAGTAGAAGTAGTAGTTGTTGTAGTAGGTGTAGTAGTAGTAGTAGTAGTAATAGAAGTAGTAGTTTTTGTAGAAGTTGTTGTCGTAGTAGTATTCTTAGTAGTAGTAGTTGTGGTAGTTTTTGTAGTACTAGTTGTTACAGAAGTAGTAGCAACAATGCTAGCTGTAGTAGCAATAGTAGCTGTAGCGGTAGTAGCAGTAGTAGTAGTAGTAGTTGGGGTAGTCGCAGTTGTAGCAATAGTAGTAGTGTTAATAGTGGTACTAGCACTAGCAGTTGTAGTAACAGTAGAAGTTATTGAACTAGTAGTGTTAGTAGTAGCTGCAATAGTAGTAGTGGGAGGAGTACTAATAGTAGTAGTTGAAGTAGTAGCAGTAGTTGTTATAGCTATAGTAGCAGAAGCAGCAGCAGCAGCAATAGTAGCTATCGTAGTAGTAGAAGTAGCAGTAGTAGTAGCAGTGGTTGTAGTAGCTACAGCAGTAGTAGTCGTAGTGGTAGAAGTAGTAGTAGTAGTAGTAGAAGTTGAGTTGTAGCTATAGTCATAGTAGTAGCAGTAGTAGTACTAGTAGTAGAAGTAGTAGTAGCTTTAGTGGTAGTTGTAGGAGAAGAAGTAGTAGTAGCTATAGTAGCAGCAACAATTGTAGAATAGTAGTAATAGTAGTAGTATTAGTAGCAAGAGTAACAGTTGTACTAGTAATAGCCGTAGTAGTAGTTGTTGTCTTAGTAGTAGAAGTGGTAGCGATAGTGCTTGTTGCATAGTAGCTATAGAAGCAGTTATAGCAATTGTAGTTTTTGCAGTAGTTGTAGCAATAGTTAAAGTTTCGGAAGTGGTAGCACAAGAACTAGTAGTAGGAGAAGTAGTAGTAGTAGTTGTTATATTAGAAGTGGTAGAAGAAGTAGTATTAGCTATAGTAGAAATAGTATTAGTAGTAGCAACAGTAGTAGTAGGAGAAGTAGTATTAGTAGTTGTTATTGTAGTAGTCCTAGTAGTAGTTGTTGTTGTAGTAGTAGTAGTAGGAGCATTAGTAGTACAAGCAGTAGCAATAGTAGTAGTGGTAGTGGTGGTGGTGGTAGTAGTAGTAGCTGTAGTAGTGGTAGTAGAAATAGTAGTAGTAGTAGTATCAGTAGTTGTTGTAGTAGTAGTATTAGGTGTACTAGTGCTAGTAGTAACATTAGTAGTAGTGGTAGCAGTAGCTGTAGTAGTAGTAGTCATAGTAGTTGTTGTTGTTGTTGTTGTTGTTGTTGTTGTTGTTGCTGTTCTTGTTGTTGTAGTAGTAGCATTAGTCGTAGAAGTAGTAGGAGTAGGAGTAGGAGTAGTAGCTGTAGTTGTTGTAGTAGTAGTATTAGGTGTATTAGTACTAGTAGTAACATTAGTAGCAGTGGTAATAGTTGTAGTAGTAGGAGCAGCAACAGCAGCAGCAGCAGCAGCAGTAGTAGTAGCATTAGCGATAGAAGTAGTAGTAGTAGTAGTAGGAGTAGTAGCATTATTAGTAGCAGCAATGGCAATAGTAGTCGTTGTAGTTATAGGAGAAGTAGTAGTTGTGGAAGTAGTAGAAGTACTAGTGGTAGTAATAGTAGTAGTAGTAGTAGTAGTAGTAGTAGTAGTAGTAGTAGTATTCGGAGTACTAGTACTAGTAGTAATGTTAGTAGGAGTAGTAGCCGTAGTTGTAGTAGTTGATGTTGTTGTAGCAGTAGTAGTATTAGTAGTCGTAGTAGTAGCAGTAGTAGTACTAGTAGTAGTCATAATAGTAGTAGTAGTATTAGGAGTAGCAGTAGAAGTGACAAAAGTAGCAGTAGCAGCAATAGTAGTATCAGAAGTAGTAGCTGCAGAAGCAACAGTAGTAGTTGCAGCAGTAGCAACAATAGTAGTAGTTGCTGCTGCAACAACATCAGCCGAACTACCTGCAGTATTTAGTGTAGTAGTAGTAACAAAAGGAGCAGCAGTAGCTATACTAGAAGTAGTATGAGTAGGAGTAGTAGTAGTAGTAGTAGTACAAGTAGTAGTAATTCTAACAGCAGCAGCAGCTGTAGTAGTAGTCGTAGTAGAAGTAGTTGTAGGAGTAGGAGTAGGAATAGTAGTAGTCATAGTAGTTGTAGTAATAGTAATAGTAGTAGTAGTTGTTGTTGTTATTGTTGTTGTTGTTGTAGTAGTAGTATTAGTATTACTAGTAGTAATACTATTATTAGTACTAGTTATTCTTGTTGTTGTAGTAGTAGCAGTAGTAGTAATAGAGAGAGTAGTAGTAGTAGGATGAGCGATAGCAGTAGTTGTAGTATCGGTAGTAGTAGTAGTTGTTCTTGTTGTTGTCCTATTAGTACCAGTAGTAGTAATAGTAGTTGCAACAGTTATGGTCATAGCAGTAGCAGTAGTAGAGGAGTTGTAGTAGAAGCAACTGCAACAACAGTAGTAGTACTAGAGCTTGCAGTAGTAGCAGTTGTAGTAGTTGTAGTAGTAGTAGTCTTAGATGTAGTAGTAGAGGTAGTAGTAGTAGTAGAAGTAGTTGTAGGACTAGTAGCAGAAGTTGTTGTGCTATTAGTATTTGTAGTTGTAGTAGTTGTAGTAGTTATAGTGGTATTAGTTGTTATAATAGTTCTAGCATTAGCTGTATATGTTGTAGCAATAGTAGCAACAAAAGAAGAAGCATCAGAAGTAGTAGTAGTAATTGTAGCAATAGTAGTTGTAGTAGTAGTCGTAATAGCAGTAGCAGCAGTAGTAGGATCAGTTGGAGCAGTAGTAGTAGAAGTAGCAGCATAAGTAGTAGCAACAGTAGTAGCATCAGTTGGAGCAGTTGTAGTAGTAGTAGCTGTAGTGGTAGTACTAGTAGTGGCAGTAGCTATAGTAGAAGTTGTAGTAGTTGCATTAGTAGCAGTCGTAATAGCAGTAAAAGAAGTAGTAGTAGCAGTACTAGGAGTAGTAGCAGTAGTAGTAGTACAAGCAATTATAGTAAAATTAGTGGCAATAGTAGTAGAAGCAGTCGTAGTAGTTGTAATTGTATGAGTTGCAGTAGTAGTAGCAACAGGAGTAGTAGTAGTAGTAGAAGAAGTAGTATTAGTTGGAGCAGCAGTTGTACTAGTAATAGTAGTAGCAGTAGTGGACATCGTAGTAGTAGTAGTAGAAGTAGAAGTAGTAGTGGTGGTGGTAGTAGTACTATTAGCAATAGTAGTAGTAGTAGTAGTAGAAATAGAAATAGTAATAGTGGTAGTAGTAGCAATTGTAGTAACAGTAGTAGAAGCAGTAGTAGCTGTACTAGTTATAGTAATAAGAGGAGTAGTAGTAGTACCAGTAGCAATAGTATTAGTAGTAGTAGTAGCAGTAGTTTCAAGAATAGTAGTACTAGCAGTGGTAGAAGTATTAGTTGCAGTAGTAGTTGTTGTAGTAGTAGTTGTAGCAGTAGAATTTGTATTAGGTGTAGCAGTAGGAGTAGGAGTTGTTGTTGTTGTTGTTGTTGTAGTAGTAGTAGTCGTAGTAGTAGTAGCAGTAGTAGTGGTAGTTATTGTACTAGTAGGGGAAGGATTAGTAGAAGTGGTAGCATAATGAGTAGTAGTAGTTGCAGTATGAGTAGTAGTAGGGGTAGTAGTAGTAGTAGCAATAGGGGAAGTTGTAGTAGTGGTAGTTGTAGTTGTAGAAGTAGTAGTAGTTATCGTAATAGTTGTGGTAGTAATAGTAGGTGTAGTAGTGGACTGGTAGCAGCAGCAGCAGTAGTACTAGTAGTAGTAGTAGTAGTAGTAAAAATAGTAGTAGTAGCACCGGTTGAAGTAGTAGTAGTAGTAATAGTAGTGGTAGTACTAGTAGGACCTGTATCTGTAGGAGAAGTTGCAGTAGTTGTATTAGTAGAAGTAGTAACAATAGCAGAAATAGTAGTAGTAGCAGTAGTAGCTATAGTAGTTGTAAAAGTAGTAGCAGCAATAGTAGTAGAAGCAATTGTAGTAAAATTAGTGGCAGTAGCAGTAGAAGTTGTAGTAGTAGTAGTAATAGTACCAGTAGTAGCAGTAGTAGTAGCAGTCGTAGTAGCTAGAAAATTTGTCTTGTAGCAATAGCCGCAATGGTGGTGGTGGTGGTAGTAGTAGTAGTAGAAGTAGTAGTAGCGATAGTGGTAGTAGTAGAAGAAGTAGTAGTTGTTGTAGCAGCAACAACAGATGTAGAAGTTATAGTAGTAGTAGTAGTAGTAGCAGTAGTGGTTGCAGTAATTGTTGTAGTAGTAATAGTAGTAGTTGTTGTTATTGTAGTAGTAGCTGTAGAAGTGGTTGTAGCCATTATAGTAGGCGAAGTAGTAGAAGTAGTAATACTAGTAGTAGTAGTAGGATAAGTAATAGTAGTAGTGGTAGTAGTAGTAGTGAGAGAAGTAGTATTAGTAGTAGTAGTGGTAGTAGTAGTAGTGAGAGAAGTAGTATTAGTAGTAGTAGAAGCAGTAGTAGCAGTAGCTATAATAGTGGTTGTAAAAGTAATAGTAATATCAGTAGTAGCAATAGTGGTAGGAGAAGTAGTGGTAATAATAATAGTACTAGTAGAAGTAGATGTTGTTGTTGTTGTTATGGTTGTAGTAGTAGTTGTTGTTGTTATTGTTGTAGCAGTTGTTTGTAGTAGTAGTGGTTGTTGTTCTAGCTGTAGTAGTAGCAGTGGTTGTAGTAGCAGCAGCTGTAGTAATAGCAGTAGTAGCAATAGCAGCAGTCGAGGTAGTGTTAGCAGTAGTAGTAGTGGTGGTGGTAGCAGAGGTCGTGGTAGTAGTCGAAGTTATTGAATTAGTAGTGTTAGTAGTAGCAGTAGTAGCGGTAGTAGCCACGGTAGTAATAGTAGTAGTAATAGTTATAGCAACAGTAGAAGTAGTAGTCGCAACCGCTACAGTAGCAGTTGTAGTAGTGGAAGTAGTTGTAGTAGTAGTAATAGTAGCAGGATTAGTCGAACGAGTAGTATTATTAGTAGTAGACGAAGGATTAGCAGTGGTGATGGTGGTAGTAGTAGTAGTAGTACTGGAAGTAGTCATGGTAGCAGTAGCAACAGCAGTAGTAGTAGTCGTAGTATTAGAAGTATAACTAGTTGCAACAGTAGTAGTAGTAGTGCTAGTTTTGGTAGTAGTAGTACTAGAAGTAGTCGTGGTAGCAGTAGCAACGACAACAGTAGTAGTTGTAGTATTTGAAGTATAACTAGTTGCAACAGTAGTAGTAGTAGCAGCAGTGGTAGCAATAGTAGCAGTAGTAGTAGTGATAGCGGTAGTAGTAGTAGTAGCCATAGCTCAAGTAGTAGTAGTAGTAGCAGTGGTAGCAATAATAGCAGTAGCAATAGTAGCAGTAGTAGTAAAAGAAGTAGTACTATTAGTATAGTATCGGTAGTAGTAGGAGTTGTAGTTCTAGTAGTAGTTACTGTAGTAGTAGTCGTAATATTAGTTTTTGTAGCGAAAGTAAGAGTAGTAGCAATAGTAGTAGCAGTAGTAGCAGCAGTAGTAATAGCAGTAGCTGTAGGAGTGATAATAGCAATAGTAGTAGTAATCACGACAGCAGCAACAACAGTAGTAGTAGTAGTAGGAGTCCTAGGACTACTAGTAGTAGTACGAGTAGTGGTAGTAGGAGTATTAGACTTCGTGGTAGTAGTAGCAGCTGTAGCATAAGCAATTGTAGTAATAGAAGTAGTAGTAGTGGCAGTTGTACTAATTTCAGTAGTAGAAGGAGTAGCAGTAGCGATACAAGCTATAGCTGTACTAGTAGTACAAGTACAGTACTAGTAGTGGTAGTAGTAGTGGTAGTAGTAAAAGTAGTATTAGAAGTAACAGTAGTGGTAGTAGTAATAGTAATAATAGCAATAGTAGTAATACTAGCAAGAGAAGTAGTAGTAGTATTTGTTGTTATAGTGGTAGTTGGAGTAGCAGCAGCAGTAGTAATAATAGTTGTAGTAGCAGTAGTAGTAGTGGGAGTAATAGTAGTAGTAGCTGTAGTAGTAATAGTAGTAGTAGTAGCAATTGTAGTAGCAATAGAAGTAAGTTGTAGTAACAATAATAATAGTTCTTGTTGTAGCTGGAGTAGTTGTAGTGGTATTAATAGGATTAGTAGTGGTAGTAGTAGTAGACGAAGCTGTATGACTAGTAGTAGTAGAAGTAGCAGAACTAGAAGTAATAGTACCAGTAGGTGTGGTAGTTGTAGTAGTGGTAGCAGTAGTAGCAGTAGTAGCAGTAGTAGAAGTTGTAGTAGTTATAGTAGTACTAGTCAAACCAGCAGTAGTAGTAATATTAGTATTCATAGGTGTAGCAGTAATAGTAGTAGTAGTAATTGTAGTAATAGTAGCAGGAGTAGTAGTAGTTGTTGTTGTTGTTGTAATAATAGTAGTAGTTGTTGTTGTTGTTGTAATAGTAGTTGGAGTCGCAGCAGTTGTAGTTGTTGCGGTAGTAGCTGCAACCAGAGTAGTAGCAACAGTTCTGCTTGTAGTAGTAGTAGCTGCGGTAGCAGTAGATGTAGTAGTAATTGTGGTAGTAGCAGTGCTAAGAGTGGTAGTTATAGCAGTAGTTGCAGTAGTTGTAGGTGTAATAGTTGAAGTAGTAGCAGTAATTGTCATAGTAGGAGTAGTAGCAATAGTAGTTATAGTAGTAATAATAATAGTAGTATTAGTAGTAATAGTATAAGTAGTAATAAAAGTTGCAATAGTAGTAACTGTAGTAGTAATAGTAGTTTTAGTGGTAGTAGTTTTAGAAGTTGTAGCGGTAGTGGTAATAGTTTCACTCCTACTACTGCTACAATTGTGACTACTGCTGCTATTATAATTACTACTGCTACAACTACTAATACTACTACGATTACTAGTTCAGCTATTACTACTACTACTAGTTCTACTACTACCCCAACTGTGCCTACTACTGTGACTACTACAACTACTACTACTTTTGCAATTACTTCTACTACTGCTATTGTTACTACTACTCCTAGTAGTTGTAGTAGTAGTAATATTAGTTTTTGAAGTAGTAGTTTTAGTAGTAGTTTTACTCCTACTACTATTGGTACGACTGCGACTATTACTACTACTACTACTACTACTACTACTACTTTTACTTCTACGACCACTTCTACTATTACTATAGCTACTAGTATTGCTGCTAATACTACTTTTGCGACCATCTCTACACAACTGCTATTACTACTACCCCTACTACAACTGCTACTTCTACGACAACTACTACTACGACAACTGTTGCTCCTATTACTTCTTCTACTACTACCACCACAACTACTACTACTACTTTTACTAACACAGCTGCTACTAGTACTGCTACTACTGCTGCTCCGACCGCTACTACTACTACTGCTATAGTAATACTAGTACTGCTAATACTATTACTACTATTGCTACTACTGCTACTAATATTGTTACTACTACTACTGCAATTACTACTATAACTTCTCCTACTCCAACACCTACTACTATTGCTACTATTGCTACTACTACTACTATTGATGCTGCTGCTGCTACTCCTCCTACGACTACTAATGCCACGACTACAACTGCTAATGCTATTAGTACTACTGCTTCTACTACTGCACCTAGTATACTACTGCTACTAATACTACTATTACTACTACTACTACTGCTACAACTACTACTCCTACTCCTAGTCCTGCTACTACCACTACTACCACTACCACGACAACTCCTACAACTATTATTGCTACTACTGCTACTGCTACTGTTGTTACTAGAACAATTACTACTAGTACTGCTATTACAACTACTACTACTACCACCACTACTACAACTAAAACTGATACTACAACTAGTACTCCTACTAGTACTACTACTACTCCAACTCCTAACCCTACTAGTGCTATTATCGCTACTCCTTCCACATCTACTACTACTACTACTACTACTACTACTACTACTCCTATTACCAATAGTACAGCTACTCCTACTACTACTACCACTACTGCTACTCACTTCCTCCAACTACTACTACTACTGCTACTACCATTACTACTACTACTACCAATGCTATGACTACTATCGCTACCACTAATACTACTACAACTATTACTACTATTACTAATACTACTGTTACTATTCTACGACTACTATTGCTAATACAACTACTACTACCACTACTACAATTTCTATTACAACTACTACTCCTATTACTTCTCATACAACAACTACTGTTGCTGCTACTACTACTGCTACTACTTCTACTCCTGTTTCTACTACTACTACTACTATCGCGACTACTACTACAACTACTACTGCTGCTACAGCTACTACTACTATTACTATTACTGCTTCTTCTGTTGCTGCTATTGCTAATACTACTACTACCAATACAGTTACTACTCTACTACTAGTATTACTGCTGCTACTACTATGACTACTGCTACAACTATTACCTCTCCTACTGCTGCTACTGCTACGGCTTCTACAACTGCCACTACTATTGCTGCTACTTCTTTTACTACCATTACTACTACTACTGGTACTACGCTTTCTACTCCAACAATGGCTACTACTTCTGCTACTATAGATATTTCTACTACTACTATTACTACAACAACAACTACTACTACAACACAAATTTCTACTACTACTGCTACTACTGCTTCTACTACAACAACTGCACCTACTGCGACTACCACTACTACTACTACTGCTCTACTACTACTAGTACTACTTCTACTACTAATACAACTATTGCTGCTGCTTCTGCTGCTCAGCTTCTACTACTATTACTATTACTTATGTGATAACTGCTACACCTAACACAACAACAACTACTACTACAACACCTATTTCCACTACTACTCCTAGTATTGCTACTACTATTACCACTCCTAATACTACTACTAATGCTACTACTTCTATACCTAATACAATTCCCACTGCTTCTGCTACTACTACTACTATTACTACATTAGCTACTTCTACCATTACTATAGCTACTACTATTACAGCTACTACTGGCATTACAGCTATTGCAACAACTACTGCTACCCCTACTACTGCTACTACTGCTAGTAATATTACTATTACTACTATTACTACTACTCCTACTTATATTACTAGTAATTCTCTAACTACAACTACTTTTGCAACTACTAATGCTGTAACTGCTACTGCTACTATTACTACTACTACTACTACTACTATAACTACTACTATTCCGACTACTGTTACTTCTATTACCACTAGTACTACTACTACTACTACAACAACGGCAACTATTGTTACCCCTACTACAACAAAAACAACTACTACTGTTACTACTATTACAACAACAAGTACTACTACTACCACTTCTACTGCTACAATTGCTCCGGCTACAAAAACAAATAATACCACTACAACTGCTACTATTCCTTCTACTACAGCTACAACTGCTACTCCTACTACAACAACTACTACAACTACAACTATTATTACTACTGCCACAACTACCACTACTACTACGACTACTTCTACTACTACTATTACTACTACTGCTAGCAATAGTACTACTTCTACAACAATAACAGCTAATACTGCTACTACTGCTACTTGTACTACTACAACAACTACTATGACTACTACTACTAGTACTACTACTACTACTTCTACTACTACTTCTACTATTTCTGCTACTACTGCTACTGCTTCTATTGGTGCTCATACTACGACTACTACTACTAATATTACTGTTTCTACTGCTACTATTACTCCTACTACTACTACAACTACACCTGGTACTACCACTTTTATTGCTATTACTGCTGCTACTATGACCACTACTAGTGTTACTAGTGCTACCACTACTACTATTACTACTGCTACTGCTTCTGCTCCTACTACTGTTGCTGCTACTACTACTGCTACTACCAATGCTAACACTACTACTACTAGTGTTACTACTACTGCTATTACTATCGCTACTACTACGGCTTCTGCAACTACTACTTTTATTACTACTAATACTACTACTACTCCTTTTACTGCTACTGCCATTGCTACTACTACTTCTGCTACTACAGCTATTATTACTACTTCCCCCTACTTGCACTACTTCTGCAACTACTTCTACTTCTATAATAACTACTACTACTATAGCTACCACAACTACAACTTCTCCTACTACTTTTGCTACTACTACTGCTACTGTTATTACTTGTGCTATAATCGTTACTACAGCAACTACTCCTACCATGAATACTACTACTGCCAAGACCAATAGTATGACTACTATTGCTACTACTACTATGACGACTACTACTACTACTTCTGCTACACCTACTACTGCTACTAATACCTCTTCTACTACTACAACTGCTACTATTGCTATTACTACTACTTCGCATATTACCACTACTTCTATTGCTATTACTTCTACTACTACTGCTGCTGTTAGTACTCCTTCTAATATACTACTACTACTGCTAGTATTGCTGCTAGTACTACTACTAGCATTTTTGCTAACATACTACTATTGTGGCTGCTTCGACTAAGGGTACTACTACTACTACTACTACTGCGACTACCAGTACAACTTTTGCTACTAATGCTACTGCTGGCACTCCCACTATTACTACTATCACTACTGCTACTACTGCTACTACCACTAATACTTATACTACTACAACAACTACTACTACTGGTACTACTACGACTACTATTGCTGCTAACGTACTATTACTACAATTACTACTACTACAACAATTAATGCTACTACTATTCCTAGTCCTACTACTATGACTACTACTAATACTATGACTACTACTTCTACTACAACTACTACTACTTCTACTACTAGAACTATTACTACTTTTGCTACTTCTACTGCCACTACTACTACTACTGCAACTATGGCAACTACTGCTACTACTGCTATTGCTACTACTTCTACTACTAGTACTACGGCTACTGCTATTGCTAGTACTACTACTGTTGCTACTGCTATTGCTACTACTATTACTTTGGCAACTACTATTATTAGTAATACTACTACAGCAACTACTATTACTATTACTACTGCTGCTACTGCTGCTACAACAACTACTTCTAGTACTAGTACTACAGCTACTACTGCAATAGCCGTATCTGCCACAATCGCTACTACTACTCTGACTTCTTCTGCTATTGCTAGTACAACTACAATTGGTGTTTCTACTACTACCCCAACTACTACTACGATTGCTACTACCACTACGACTAGTAATACTACTGCTGATACTACTTCTTCTCCTACTACTACTTCTTTTGCTACTCTACTGCTAGTACGAGTACTACTTTGACTACTACGCATACTACTGCTACAGCTGCCACTATTGCTACTACTACTACTACTCCTACTGCTGCTGCTACTATGACCGCTACACTACCACTACTTCTACCATTATTGCTCCTACTACTATTACTACAGTTGTTGCTACTACAACTGCTACTACTACTATTACTATTAATGCTACTACTACTACTTTTTCTACTACTATTAATATTGTGACTACTTCGGTTACAACAACAACTACTACTCCTAATACTACTGCTACTGCTACTACTACTACTACTACTACTATGAGCTATTGCTACGTCTATTACTACGATGACTACTACTACCACTTTTACTACTACTGTTGCTACTAGTATGACTACTGCTGTTCCTACTACTGCTATGATTGCTGCTGCTACTACTATTACTACTGCCACTGCTATTGCCACTACTACTACCACCACTACTACTACTATGACAACTACTGCTACTACGGCTATGGCTACTACTACTTCTTCTAATATTACTACTGCAACTCCTGCTACTACTTCTATAACTATAGTCACTTCTGCTACTACTACTGCTACTACGACTACTGCTTCTACTACTTCAGCTGCTACTGCTGCTGCTGCTGCTACTACTACTACTACTACTACTATAGATGCTTTTGTTGTTGTTGTTCCTACTATTACTAATACTGCTACAACAATTACTGTTACTGCTACTACTACTACTACTAATATTGCTACTACTGCAGCTGATACTAATACTACAACTCGAACAACTACTACTAGTAGTAGTAGTATCACTATTACTAGCACCACTACTACTACTACCGCTGCTACAATTGTAGCTACTACAGCTACTACTACTACTGCCACTACTGCTACTAACTAGCTACAACTTACACAACTACTACTACTGCTACTGCTACTACTACTACCATTGCTGCAAATACTATTAATACTACTAGTTCTATTGCTACTACTATTATTTCTACTGCTACTACTACTACTACTACTACTACAACTTCTCCTACAATAACAACTATTACTACTTGTCCTACTACTACTACTACTCCTACTACTACTTCTACTACTACAACTGCCATTACTATTGCTACTACAGCTACTACTTACACAACTACTACTTCTACTACTACCACTGCTACTGCTGCTACTACTAATAGTACTATTACTACTATTGTTCCAACTACTATTACCTCTATGGCTACTACTACTACTACTACAGCTCCTGCAATAACAACTATTGCTGCTTGTCCTACTATGAGTACTACTCCTACTACTACTACGACTATTACCACATCTACCACTACTACTACTCCTACTACAACAACTACTACCACTACTAGTATTACTATTACTCCTACTGCTACTGCTACGGCTTCTATAGCCATTTCGACTACAGCTTTCGCACTACTACTACTACTATTGCTACCATAGCTACTACTATTACTACTATTATTACTTTCGCTACAATCGTTAATACTGCAACTACCCCTTCCATGACTATTACTACTACTGGTAAAACCAAAAGTATGACTAGTATTACTACTACTACTACTACTACTACTACTACTACTACTACTACTACTACTACTACTTCTTCGGCTACAACTACTATTGCAACTAATAGTTCTACTATGATTGCAAATGCTACTACTGCCACTACTACTACAACTATTACTACTACTTCTCATATTACTAGTTCTTCTGCTACTACTACTTCTATTACAACTACTACTGCTACAAGTATACTACTACTACTTCTACTACTACTACTACTTTTAGTACTCCTACTATAGCTGTTGCTGTGGCTGTTGCTATGGGTACTACTACTACAACAACTACTAAGACTACCAATACAACTTCTACTACAACTTCTACTACTATCACTCCCACTGCTTCTACTATCACTACTGCTACTACTCCTACTACCTTTACTACTAATACTAGTGCTACTACGACTACTAGTACTATTACTTTGACTACTACTACTACTACTATAGCTACGGCTACTACTACTCCTAGTCCTACTACTATTCCTAGTACTACTGCTACAACTACTACTACTATTACTACTACTTCTACTACTACTATTACTTCTACTACCACTACTTCTATTACTACTACTACCACTACTGCTACTTTTGCTACTACTACTATCACTACAACTACAACTACTATAACAACTACTACTACCACAAATACTGCTACTGCTACTACCACTACAACAACCACTGCTGATACTATGGCTACTGCTACTACTACTACTGTTGCTACGGCTATAGCTACTACTATTACTTCTGCTACTACTATAGTAGTTGTCGTTGTTGTTGCTACTACTACTACTAATACTGCTACAACAACTACTATTACTGAAATGACTGCTACTATTATGTCTACTGCAACTACTTCTAGTACGATTACTACATCTACTACTACTATACTTGTAACTACCTCAACCACTGCTACTATTACTGCAATGACTGCCACTATTACTGTTACTACTAAAACTACTGCTACTACTACTATTACTGCTTCCATTGCTACTACTTCTACCACTACTACCGCCGCTACTACTACTACTACTACCACGACAGCTACTGCTACTACTGCGACAGCTAATACTACAACTACTACTAATACTTCTATTCCGGTGACTACTTCTACTACTATAGTCACTTTTGCTACTACTACTTTTACTACGACGACTACTTCTACTACTTCAACTACTGCTGCTACTACTACTACTGCTACTACTGCTGCTGCTGCTGCTACAACAACTACTACTGTTGTTGTTGTTGCTGCTACTACTATTACAAATATTGCTACAACAATTACTTTTACTGCTACTACTACTCCTACTCTAATTTCTGCTACTACTGCTGATACTACTACTACTACTTGTAGTATCACTATTACTAGCACTACTACTACTATTGCTGCTACTATATTTGCTGCTACTATTGCTACTACTACTATTGCCACTATTAATGCTACAACAGCTACTACTTACACAACTACTACTACTGTTATGACTACTGCTACAGGTTTTGTTGATAATATTATTATTGCTGCTGCTGCTACTACTGCTTCTATTGCTAATATATTACTTCTACTACTACTACTACTACTACTAGTACAACTTCTACTATAATAACCACTATTACTGCTTGTCCTACTATTACTACTATGACTACTACTACTACTACTACTAATTCAACTTCTGCTATTGCTGCTGCTACTACTACCACTACAGCTCCTACTAGTGTTACTATTACTATTGTTGCTGCTGTTGCCACTGCTACTATGACTACTAGTCGTATTACTAGTACTGCTAATAAAACTGTTGTGACTATTTTTAGGGCTGCTGCTACTACTACTACTCCTAATCGCACTATAACTACTACTTTAGTTACAACTACCAGTACAACTCTAGCTAGTGCTACTACTACTACTACTTGACCTACTACTACTGCTACTCCAACTAGTACCAACAATCCTACTAATATTATTGCTACAATTACTATTGCTGCTATGATTGCTAGTACTGCTACTACGATTATTACTACTACTGATACTGCTGCAACTACTTCCACGACAACTATAACAACTTCTACTATAACTGCTACTATTACTGTTCCTCCGATGACTATAACTACGACTACAAGTATTCTGAATAGTACTATTATTGCTAATACTACTACTACAACTACTACTGCTACAACTACTACTCCTACTACTACTGCAACAACTGCTGCTGCTGCTGCTACTATCACTACCAATGCTACTACTACTGTGACAACTACGATGCTTATTACAACTACTATTACTACTATGACTACTACTACTAGTACTACTACTGTTACTGCAACTACTACTGCTATTACTAATATTACTACTACTACTATAGCTACTACTGCTCGTGCTACTACTATTTTGACTATTACTACAACTACAACTACTGCTGCTATAGCTGTTACTACTACTACTACTACCAATGTTATTATTACTTCTACTACTACTACAACTACTTCCATTGCTATAATTACTTTTACTACTACTACTACGAATACTGCTATTACTAGTACTTCTATAACTAGTGCTATTACAATAACAACAACAACAACAACTTTAACAATTAGTAGTCTTGATAATAACTACTATTTCTCCAGCTACTACTTCTGTAGCCACTTCCGCTACTGCTACAACTGCTGGTACTACAACCACTACTACTACTACTACTACTACTACTACCGCTACTTCTCATACCACTACTACTATGGCCACAACAATTGCTACTACAACTAATGCTATTACTATTACTATTATAGCTACTACCACTGCTCCTACTATAACTACTACTACTACAACTACATCTATTACAATTGCTACTTCTACAACTGCTGCTACTACTGCTACTACTACTACTACTACTACAACTGTAACTTTTTTTATTACTAAAACTACTACTACTGTAACTACTGCTACAACTACTACTACTCCTCCAGCTGCTACTGCTTCTACTACTAGGACTACTACTCCTATTATGACTACTTCTACTATGGCTACCACTGCTACTTTTACTACTACTACTATAAATTCTACTATTACTACCGCTATGACTAGTATTACTACTACTACTACTATGACTAGTACCACTACTTTTACTATTCTTACTACTACTATGGCTACCACTTTTGCTACTACTGCTACGACTGCTGCTATAACTATGCTACAACTACTACTACTACTGCTACTATGATGACTACTAGCACTACTACTATTGCTACCGTTGGAACTACTGCTACTCCTACTGCTACTACTACTACTATTACTACTATTACTACTAGTAATAGTAGTTGTAGTAGTGGTAGTATTAGCAAAAGTAGCTATAGTAGTAGTAGTAGTAGCAACATTAGTAGTTGCACAAGTGGAAGCAAAATAAGTAGTAGTAGTAGTAGTAGAGGTAATAGCAGAAGTTGTTGTAGTAAAAGTAGCAGCAATACTAGCGCAGAAGCAGTATGAATAGTAGTAGTAGTAGTAGTAGTAGTAGTAGTTATTGTTGTTGTTATTGTTGTAGTAGTAGTAGCATAGTAGTAGTAGTAGTGCTAGCAATAGTAGTAGTAGTAGTTGCAGCAGCAGTAGTAGTGGAAGTAGTAGAGTTGTAGAACTAGTAGGAACCACTATAGTCATAGCACTAGTAGTAGTAGTAGTACTTGCAGGAGTAGTACAAGTAGTAGTAGTTGTAGTAGTAGCAGTTATAGGAATAACAATAGTAGTAGTGGCAAAAGTAGCTATAGTAGTAGTACTAATAGCAGTAGCAATAGTAGTAGTAGGTGCCATAGTAGTAGCGGTTATAGTAGTAGTAGCAGCATTAGTAGTTTTTGTAGTAGTAACAGAAATAGCTGTAGTAGTAATAGTAGCAGTAGTAGTAACAGTTGCCATAGTAGTAGTAGTAGTAGTAGTAGTAGCAGTAGTGGCAGTAGTAATAGAAGTAGTAGCTGTAGACGTAATAATAGTAGCAGATGTATTAGTGGTAGTAGTAGTGGTAGTAATAGTAGTATGATAAGTAGTCGTAGTAGCGATAGTAGTAGCAATACAAGTAGTGGCAGTAGTAGCAGTAGTCGCAGTAGTAACAGTAGTAATAGAAGCAGTTGTAGTAGTATCAGCTGTAGCTGTAGTAGATGTAGTAGAAAGAGTAGTAGTAGTTGTAATAGTAGTAGTAATAATAATAGTAGTGGTAGAAGTAGTAGTAGCTGTAGCAAAAGTAGTCGTACTACTACTTCTATTGCTATTACTTTTGCTACTATTACTCCTATTGCTAATAGTAGTGGTAGAAGTAGTAATAGTAGTAGTAGTAGTAGTAGTAGTAGCATCAACAGAAGTAGTAGTATTAGTAATTGTAACAAAAGTAGTAGTAATAGTAGTAGTAGTACGACTACTTGTATTACTACTACTACTACTACTACTCCAACTACAACTACTTCAACTACTACTTCTACTAGTTCAACTTCTGCTGCTGCTGCTACTACTACTACAACTACTACTATAGCTGCTGCTACTGCTACTACTACCGTTAGTATGACAACATCTCGTAATAAAACTAGAGCGATAATTATTAAGGCTACTGCTACTACTACTACTTTTAATAATACTGTAACTACTACTTGATTTACAACTATTGGAATAACTCCAACTATTACCGCTACTCCTGCTACTAAAACAAGTACTACTTCAACTACTACTGTAGCTACTCTAACTACTACCACCATTGCTATTGCTATTACTGCTACAACTGCTACTACTGCTGCTACTAATACTGATACTACAACAACTATTTCCACTGCAACTACAACTACTTGTACTATTACTGCTACTACTACTACGACTACAACTAATCCGGATACAACAATTACTACTGCTACTGCTACTACTACTACTACCACTATTACTACTACTCCTACTGCAACTACAACCACTGCTGCTACAACTGCTACTATGGTAGCCCATGCTGCTACTGCTACGACAACTACAATGCTTACTACTCGTATTATTACTACTATGACTAATACTACTAATATTACCACTACTACTATAGCTACTACAGCTACTACTACAATTGCTACTATTGCTACAGCTATTACTACTACTACTGCTACTGTTGCTATTACTGTGACTACTACTATTACTACTACTACAACAACTACTTCCACTGCTACAATTACTTCTGCTACTACTACTACTAATACTGCTATTACTACTACTTCGATAACTAGTACTGCTACAATAACAACAACAATAACAATAACTTCGATTGCTACTAGTTAGGATACAAAAATAATAACTACAACTTCTCCTGCTACTACTTCTACAGCCACTTCTGCTACTACTACAACTATTGCTACTATGACCACTACTACTACAAGTATTGCTATCGCTACTACTTCTACTTCTCATACCACTAATACTATGGCCACAACAACTGCTACTACTGCTCCTGCTATTACTATTATGGTTACACCTGCTACTAGTTCAACTTCTGCTGCTGCTGCTACTACTTCTACAACTGCTACAACTAATACTATTCCTACTACTAGTTCTACTATTACAACTATTGTGACTACTAAAACCACTACTATGGCACCTACTACTACTACTACTACTACTACTGCTATTACTACTGCAACTACTACTACTACTACTACTACTACTACTACTACTACTACTACTACTACTACTACTACTACTACTACTACTACTACTACTACTACTACAACGACGACGACGACTACTACTACTACTACTACTACTACTACTACTACTACTACTACTAATACTTCTACTACTAGGATTACAACAACTACTACTGCTACTATGGCTACCACTGCAACTACTACTACTACTACTACTACTATGACTAGTACCACTACTACTACTACGACTACCAATTTTGCTACTTTTGCTGTGGCAGCTACTGCTACTATACTACTACTACTACTACTTCTATGTCAACTACAGCTACTACTACTACTGCCATCACTACTAATGCTACTACTATTGCAACTGTTGCAACTACTGCCACTACAACTACTACTACTGTTATTACTACTACTACTACTACTACTTCTGTTGCTACTACTACTACTGCTGCTGTTCTTATTGCTGCTGCTACTACTAATACTTCTGCAACAACTACAACTATTGTGACTACTGCTGCTACTGCTACTAGTTCTACTACTACTTCTACAGCTACTACAGCTACTGCTGCAATAGCCACAACTGTTAGTACGACTACTTTTTCTTCTACTACAACTAGTACTGCTATGATTATTATTACTACTACTACTACTTGTACTACAGCTACTACTGCTACTACCATTACGACTACTACTGCTACTACTGATACTACAACTTCTCCTACTACTATTTCTTTTGCTGCTACTACTGCTACAGCAACTACTACCATTACAACTACATGTACTACTTCTACACCGACTACTACTATGAATATTACTATTCCTACTACTAAGACTGCTACACTATCGCTACTTTTACCATTGTTGCTACTACTACTACTACTACAACATTTGCTGCTACTGCTGCTACTATTACTACTAGTCCTACTATTATGACGACTACTACTACTTTTCCTACAACTATTGCTACTGCAACTACTTCTATTACGACAACTACTACTACTGCTACTCCTACTAATGCTACTGTTGCTACTTCTACTACTGCTACTACTACTATTACTACTACTGCTGCTATGATAATTACCACTAATTCTACTATTGTTACACCTACTACTACGATAATTGCTTTTGATACTGCACCTACGACAGCTACTACAACTATAATTAATACTACCACTACTTCAACTTATGCTACTACTACTGCCACTACTTTTGCTACTCCTGCCACTACTGCTACCGCTACTACTACAACTACTACTTGTACTACTACTGCAGCTACTACTACTACTACTACTACAACAACTACTACTACTACTACTACTATTACAACTACAACAACAACGACTACTATTGCTTCTACTACTACTACTGTGTCTGCTGCTGCTACTACTACTACTACTGTTGCTACTACTGCGACTACTACTACTATCACTCCTACTCGTCTACTATTGCTGCTACTACTACTACTGCTAGTACTGCAACTACAACTACTAATTTTCCTATTGTTGTTGTTGCCACTACTACTACTAGTATTACTACAACAACTACATTTATTGCTATTACTACTACTACTTCTACTGCTGCAGCTGCTGCTGCTACGACTAATGTTGCTACGACTGCTACTATGTCTATGAGCACTACTGCTTCTCCTACTACTACTTCAACTACAACTGCTACTACTACTATTACTACTACTTCTACTACTACTACTACTACTACTACTACTACTACTAAAACTACAACTACTACTATTACTACTATTGCAGCAACTACACTACTACTGATAATACTACTACTGCTCCTGCTTCTACTATCGTTGCAACTACTACAACAGCTACTACTACTACTACTGTTACTGCTCATCCTCGTCCTCGTCCTCCTCCTACTACTATTACTGCAACTACTACTACTAGTATTACTACGACTACGACTGCTACTACTACTACTATGACTACTATTACTACTAATACGGCTACTATCACTAATACTATAGCTAATAAAACTACAATTGCTACCAGCACGTCGATTACTACTACTACTGCTGCTACTCTTGCTACTACTACTACTGCTACTGCTATAGTTATTTATGATACTACCACCACAACCAGTAGTACTATTTCTACTACTATTGCTACTACTACTACTACTACAATTACTACTGTTACTACTACTACTACCACAGCTTCTGCTCCTACTATGACTACTACTATAGCTGATACAGCTACTAATGCTAAGTAGTAGTAGTAGTTATAGTAGTACTAGAAGTAGTAGTTGTTGTACTAGTAGTAGCAGTAGTAATAGTAGTTGTACTAGCAGCGGTAGTAGTAGTCGGAATAGTAGTAGTAGTAATAACAATAGAAGTATTTAGTAGTAGTTGTTGTAGTAGTTATAGTACTAGCAGTAGTCATTGCAGTGGCAGTAGCAGTAGTAGTAGCAGTAGTTATAGTAGTCATTGTAGTGGTAGCAGCCGAAATAGTAGTAGTTGTAGTAGTGCTGGTAGTAGTAGTTGTAGTAGTGATAGTAGTAGTAGGAGCAAGAGTAGTAGTTGTAGTAGTTATTGTATCAGTTGTAGCAGTAGTACCAGTAGTAATAGTAGTAGTATTAGGAGTGGTAGTCGTAGTATCAATAGTAGTAGCAGTAGGAACAACATTATTATTAGTAAGTAGTAGCAGTAGGAACAACATTATTATTAGTAAGTAGTAGCAGTCATCATAGTAGCAGTAACAGTATTAGTAGTAGTAGTACGAGGAGGAGGAGGAGGAGGAGTAATAGTTGTAGAAGTATTAGTTGTAATAGTAGTAGTTGTTGTTGTAGTAGTAGTATTTCTAGTAGTAATAGTAGTAGTAGTTGGAGTAGTAGTAGTACTTGCAGTAGTTATTATAGTAGGAGTAGTAGTAGGTGTTGTAGTAGTAGTTGTAGTAGTAGTAGCAGTAGTAGTAGTGGTAGCAATAGACGTAGTAGTAGTAGTAGTCGAGTAGTAGTTAGAGTAGAATTAGTCACAGTTGTAAAATTAGTAGTAGTTGTCATAATAGTCACAGTAGAAGTAGTAGAGGTAGTAGTCGTAGTAGTAGCAATTTTAGTTGTAGTAGTATTAGTAGTAGCAGCAGTTGTTATTGTTATTATGGCAGTAGTAGCAGTAGCAGTAGTAGTAGCAGTAGCCGTAGTAGTAGTAGTAGCATTAGTGGTAGGAGTATTAGTAGTAGTAGTAGTACAAGTAGTAGTAGTTATTGCAGTAGTCATTGTAGTAGTAGTAGTAGTAGTAGTAGTAGTAGTAGTAGTAGTACAAGCAGTGGTAGTAGAAGTAATAGTATTTGGAATAGTAGTAGCTATAGGAGTTGGAGTCAGAGTTGTGGTAGCAGAAGTAGTAGTCGAACTAGTAGTATTTGTCGTAGCAGAAGTAGTAGTGGCAGTAGAAGGAGTAGTACTAGTAGTAGTAGCTGTAGTCGTTGTAGTCATAGTAATGGAAGTAGTCATAGTAGTAGTTGTTGTAGTAGTAGTAGTAGCAATAGTAGTAGTAATAGTAGTAGTCGTAGTAATCGTAGTAGTAGTATGAGTTGCAGGAGTAGCAGTTGTATTAGAGGTAGTAGCATTAGCAGCAGTAGTAGTAGTAGTAGCTATAGTAGGTGTAGTCGTAGTAATGGTAGTAGTCATAGTAGTTGTAGTAGTAGTAGCAATAGTTGCAGTAATAGTAGTAGTTGTAGCAATAGTAGTAGTAGTAATAATAGTACTAGTAGTAGTAGTACGAGTTGTAGGAGTAGCTGTAGTATTAGACGTACTAGTAGTAGCAGTAGCACCAGTAGTAGTATCGGAAGGTGTAGTAGTAGTAGTAGTGGATTAAATAGTAGTAGTAGTGGTAGCAGTAGTAGTAGTAGCAGAAGTAGCAGTTGTAGTAGAAGTAGTAGTAGTAGTAATAGTAATACAAGTAGTGGTAGTAGCAGTAATTGGAGTATTAGTAATTCTTGTAGCATAGGTATTCGTAGGTGTATGAGTAGTAGTAGTAGCGGTACCACAAGTAGTAGAAGTAAAAGTAGTAGTAGTTGTAGTAGCACTATTAGCAGCAGTAGTAGTAATTGCTGTAGAAGTAGTTGTATAATAGTAATGCAAATAGTAGTTGTTGTAGTAGTAATAGTAGTAGTTGTATTAGTATTGGGTGTAGGTGTAGGAGTAGGGGTAGTAGTAGAAGCAGTAGCAGTATTAAAAGTAGTAGGAGTAGTAGTATTAGTAGTTGGAGTAGTGGGAGTAGCAATTGTAGTGGTAGCAGTAGCAGTAATAATAGTAGAAGTAGTAGCAGTAATGGAAGTCGTAGTAGTGGTAGTTGCAGTGTCAGTAGTAGTAGCAATAGTAATCGCAATAGTGGGAGTAGTTGTTGTAGTTCTAATATTAGTCGTAGTAGTAGTGGAAGTAGTAGTAGTAGTAGTAGTAGTACTAGTATTTGTTGTACTAGGTGTAGTAATAGTAGTACTAGCAGTAGTAATAGTAGTAGTAGTAGTAGTAGTTACAGTAGTAGGAGTTGCAATAGAAGTAGTACAAGTAGTAGTAGTAGTAGTTATAGTAGTAGTTGTTGTTGTTGTAGTAGTAGTTGTTGTAACAGTTGTAGTAGTAATAGTAGTACTAGTTGAAGTACTAGTAGTAGTTGTAGTAGAAGTCCTAGTAGTAGTTGTAGTAGTAGTAGCAGCAACAGCAGTTGTAGTAGTAGGAGTTGTAGCCGTAGCAACAGCAGCAGTAGAAGTTGTTCTAGTTATATAGTAGTAGAAGTAGTAGCAGAAGCAGTTGTAGCAGCAGCAATAGTAGTAGTAGTAGTAGTACTAGGAGTAGAAGTAAAAGTAGCAGTTGTGTTAGAAGAAGTTGCACTGATAGTTATTCTAGATGCAGTACAAGTAGTAGTAGTACTTGCACTAGTACTAGTAGTAGTTGTTGTAATAGGAGTTGGTGGAGGAGTAGTAGTAGTACTAGTAGCAGTAGTGAATGGAGTCGTAGTATTGGAAGTAGTTGTGCTAGTAGTTGTAGTAGTCGCAGAAGTAGTAGTATTAATACTAGTAGTAATAGTTATAATAGGAGTTGGTGTAGTAGGGGTAGCAGTAGGAGCAATGGTGGTGGTGGTAGTAGTAGTAGGAGGAGAAGTAATAGTAGTAGAAATGGAATTAGTAGCTGTAGTAGTAGTAAAAATAGTACTATAAGTAGCAGCAGCAGTAGTAGTAGTAGTAGCTGCAGCGATAGTAGTAGTAACACTAGTCATAGCACTAGTAGGAGTAATAACAATAGTAATAGAAGTAGTAGTAGTATAGTGGTGTGTAAGTAGTAGTTGTTAGCAGTAGTAAGAAGTAGTAGTAGTAGTAATAGTGGTAGTTGGTGTTGTAGTAATAGCAGTGGTTAATTGGCAAGCAGTAAAGTCGGAATAAGAGTAGTATTTGCGCAGTCGGTGGTAGTATTACTAACACGTAGCACAGTAGTATAGTAGTAGGATTGTTAGGACATTTAGTAGTTAGTAGGAGTAGTAGTAAGTAAGAGTAGTAGTAGTAGTAATAATAGTACTAGTAGCAGTAGTTGTAATAATAGTAGTAGGAGTAGTAGTGGCAGTCGGTTTAGGAGTAGGACTAGTTGTTGGAGTAGTAGTAATAGTAGTAGTAGTAGTAGTATTAATAGCAAAAGTAGTGGTGGTGGTAGAAGTGTTTGGGGTTGTAGTAGAAGTGGTAGGAGTAGTAGTAGTAATAGTAGTAATAGTTGCCGTTGTTGTAGTATTAGCAATAATAGCAGTAAACTAGTAGTAGGAGTAGTAGTGGCAGTCAGTGTAGGAGTAGGTGTAGCACTAGTTGTTGTTGTAGTTATAGTAGTAGTAGTAGTAGTAGATGTAGTAGTATCCGTAGCAATTGTAGTTGTCGTAGCAACAGCAGCAGTAGCAATAGTAGTAGTCATGGTAGTAGTAGTTGTAGTAGTCCTAGTAATTGCAGGAGCAAAAGATGTAGTAGCAGAAGTTGTAGGAGCAAAAGTAGCAGTTGTTGTAGTAGTAGTAGTAGTTATAGTAGTAGTTATAATAGTAGTTGTAGTAATACTAGCAGTATTACGAGTAATATTGCCACTGCTATAATTGCTACTACTACAACTATTAGTACTACAGCTACTACTACTACTCTTGATACTACTACAACAACAACAACTACTACTACTACTACAACTACTCCTATGACTATTTCTGCTGCTACTACCACTGCTACTACAAGAACTACTACTGCTGCTACTTCCTCATCTACAACAACTACCGCTTCTGCAACTACACTACTACTATTACTACTACTACTACTACAACTACTATTGTTAGTACTACTGCTACTATTACTACGGTGACCACTACTCCTACTACTATTCCTACTACTTCTGCTGCTGCTACTACCACTAATTTTGTTGCTGCTGCTACCACTACTACTGCTACAACAACTACCACTACTACTACTACTTCTGCTGCAACTATTACTACTTCTAGTACTATTACTATAGCAGCTTCTTCTACTGCTACTCCTACTAGTACTACCACCACTACTACTACTACTACTTACTACTTCTGCTACCTCTACTACTACTACTGTTACTACTTCTGCTACTACGAATATTAATGCTACTACTACTAACACTACTTCTTCAACTACTACTGTTACTACTGCTACTACTACTACTACTACTACTACTACTACTACAACAACTTCTTCAACTACTACCATTACTACTTCTACTACTACTACTACTACCCCTACTACGATTACTGCTACTACAACTACAATAACAGCAACAACAGCAGCAACAACTACTACTACTCCTACTATTACTACTGCTCCTACTACTACCACTACTAGCCCTACTGCAACTACTACCACTACTACTACGACTACTGCTACTACTACAACTACTACTACAATGACACCTACTACTACAACTATTACTGCTATTGTTATTTTGACTACTACTACAACTAATGCTTTAGCTACTACTACTGCTACTACTACTATTATTACTACTACTACTATTGAAACTACTAATATTCCTACTACCACTACCACTACAATGATTGCTACTACTAGTAAGGCTACTACTACTTCTACTACTACTTCTACTACTACTACTATTACTACCACTACTACTGCTGCTGCTTCTACTGCTATACTACTACTACAACAACTACTAGTACTACTTCTACTTCTACTACTACAACTGCAACTATTTCAACTACTACTACTGCAACTACTGCTGCTTCTTCTTCTACAACGACTACTACCACTTCTACGATTACTACAATGATTACTACTACTACTACTACAACAACAACAACTACTACTACTACGGCTGCTATCATAACTACTACCACAACTACCGCTAAAACTACTACAACTACAACAACTACTACTGCTACTATTACTACTACGACTACAACTACTGCGACTACAACAACCACTACAACTAGTACCATGCTACTGCTGCAGCTACTACTACGACTACTACTACTATTACTAGTACTACTATAACTACTACTACTACTACAACTGCTGCTGCTGTTGCTACTATTACTTCTACTACTACTAATGTTACTACTTTTGCTACTAATAATATTACTGCTACTCCTAGTACTTCAGCTGTGACGACAACTACTTCTACTACTACTACTATGACTATTACTGCTACAACTACAAATACTACGCTGCTGCTGTTGCTACTCCTACTACTAGTACTACTACTATGACTACTACTACTACTGCTGCTATTACCACTCCCACTAATACTACTGCTACTACCACCACCACAACCACTACTACTACTACTGCTACTACTATGACTACATCAAATACAACAACAACAACAACAACTCCTACTAGTACTATGGTGCGGCAACTACTACTACTGCAACTGCTACTACTATTACTAGTACTACTGCCACCATTACTACTATTACTACCACTACTACTATTACCACTACAACTACTACTATTTCTACTACTACTACCACTACTATTACTACAACTACTGCTACTACTACTACTACTATTACTACTAGTGCTACTACTAATATCACTCCTACTACTAGTATTCGTGGTACTCCTAGTACAACTATTACAACTCCTTCAACTATGACTATTACTAGTACTGCTACTACTACCATGACTACTACCGTTACTAGTACTACAACAACTACTACTACCATTACAACTACTATTTCTATTGCTACTTCTACTGCTACAACAACTACTATTATAGTTGCGATTACTACCGCTACTATTATTACTACTACTACTACTACTACAACTACTACTAGTCTTACTACTACTCCCGCTACAACTACTACTATTAATACTACAATTGCTTCTGCTTCTACTGCTACTTTTTCCACTTCTCCTACTTCTACTCTGATTGCTGCTACTACTACTACTCCTACTACTTATACTACTCCGACTACAATAACTACTACTACAAATACTACTACTATGCCTATTGCAAATACAACAAGAACAACTATGGCTACTACTACGACTACTACTAGTACAATGCTATAGTTGTTGCTACTACTGTAACTACTACTATTACTACTAATACTGCTGCTACTACTACTACTACTACCACTACTACTACTATTACTACTACTACTGCTACTTCTACAACTACTAGAACAACTATTACTACTACTGCTGCAACTTCTACTACTTCTACTATTACTGCTAATGTTACTACTAATATTGTTACTACTACTAGTACTCTTACTACTCCTACTACAACAACTACTAGTACTACTACTATTATTACAACTCCTTCAACTGCTACTATTGCTACTACTATTACTACTACTACTTCTACTACTACTTTTAGAACTACTATAACTACTATTAAAGTTGTTATTTCTATTGCTACAACTGCTTCTACTACTGCCACAACTACAACTACTACTACAAGTACCATTAGTACTACAACTACTACTATTACTACTATTATTACAACTACTACTTCTACTACTACTTTTAGAACAACTACAACTACTATTAAAGTTGTTATTGTTATTGCTACAACTGCTTCTACCACTACTACAACTACTACTCCAACTACAACTCCTGCTACAACTACTACTATTAGTACTACTATTCCTACTGCTTCTACTGCTACTTTTTCCGCAACTCCTACTTCTACTCCTACTACTACTCCTACAACTAATACTACTCCAGCTGCACCTACTGCTACTATTACTACTGTCACAACAACTACTACTACTACTATTACGACCACTACTACTACTTCTGCTATTACTACTGCTACTAAAACGGCTACCACTACTACTACAACTAATTCTACTACTACTATTCTACTACTCTAACTAATACTACTACTACTATTTCTACCCCTATTAATTCTCCTACTACTATTGTTGCTGCTATTGCTTCTACTGCTACTACTACTTCTACTACTCCTATTAATTCTCCTACTACTACTGTTGTTGTTGCTGCTACTCCTGCTACTACAACGACTACTACTACTACTACAATGTCTGATACATCTACTACAACTTTTACTACTAATATTACAACTACTCCTTGTACTACAAGTACTATGACAACTACTACAACAACAACAACTATTTCTATTACTACTAGTAGTTCTACTACTACGGCTGCTGCTAAAACTACAACTACTAGTATTACTACTACTTCTAGTACTCATACTACTACTGCTACTACTACTACTACTACTACTACTACTACTATTACTAGTAGTACTACTCATACTATTAGTACTATTATTACTACTACAACTACAACAACAACAACTACTACTATTATTGTTGCTACTAACATTATAATGACTACTACTACTATTACGTCTACTACTGCTACTGCGGCTGCTGCTACTACTACTACTACTACTACTTCTTGAACAACCACTACCACTATTGCTACTACTACAGCTACTACTATGGCTACTACTACTGCTACTATTGCTTGTATAACTACTACTACTAATGTTACTACTAGTACTACTACTACTACCACCACGACTACTACTACCACTACCACAACAACAACAACAACTACGGCTACTACTTCTACTACTATTACTACTAGAACTAGTACTACTGCCACTCTTGCTTCTACTACATCTGTTACTATAACTACTACTACTACAACAACAACAACAACTACTACTAAATTATGCAACAATTACTACTGGAACTAAACTACTACTGTACTCCTGTATATTGCTACAACTTCGTTCTACTACTCCTACTAATGCTACTACTACTTCTACACCCACTACTGCTACTACTAACGCTGATACTGCTACTCTACTACTGCTGTTGCTACTCCTCCTACTACTACTACTATTAGTACTATCCCTACTGCTACTCCTACTATTGTGATTCCTACTACTACAAATGCTATTGCTACTACTACTCCACCAACTACAACAGCAGGTATGCTACAACAACAACAATAACTACTATTACTACTACTACTATTACTTCTACAGTTGCTACTACTACTAATGCTGCTACAACTCCTCCAACTACTAGTTCTGTTGTACTACTACTATTGTTTCAAGTACTACTACTACTGCTACTACAGTTGCTACTATAAATATTACTACTACTCCTACTACTACTGCTACCACTGCTACTGCTACAACTACTCCTACAACTTCAGCTTGTACTACTATTACTACTTCTGCTAGTGTGCCACAACTATTACTACTACTACCACAACTACTGCCACTACTACTACTGCTATTGCTACTCCTACAACTTCTACAACTGCTCTTACAACTTTTGCTTGTACAACTATTACTACTTCTGCTACTACTACTGCTACTACTACTATAGCAACAACTGCTATTTTTATTATTACTTCCACTACTCCTACTTCTAGTACTGCTACTACTAGTATTGCTGCTACTGCTACCCCTACTGTTGCCGCTACTGCTACTACAATTACTACTACTATTACTATTACTACACTAGCTACTACTCCTACTACTACTGCTACTGCTGCTGCTACTACTCCTACTACATCTACTGCTACCATAAATACTGCTATTGCTACTGATACTACTACAACTCCTCCTCCTCCTCCTACTCCTAGTACTACTACTTCTACTACTACTACTACTGCTACTACTGCTACACCTACGACTGCTACTGCCACTAGTGCTGCTGCTCCTACTACTACTACTACTATTATAACTACTATTACAACAACAACTATCACTGCTACTACTACTTCTACTAATACTACTACTACTACTCCTATTACTACTACTACTACTACTACTGATGATGCCACAACTGCTACTACTACTCCTATTGCTATTGCTACTACTACTACTACATCTACTACTACTACTACTACAACTACTTTTACTACTACTACTATTCTTACTGCTACTATTACTACTCCTACAGCTACTACTACTACTCCTATCGTTACACTACGAATACTACTATGGCGACTACCATTACTACTACTACAACTATAACAACTATAACTACTATTACTACTACTCCTACTCCAACTACAACTCCTCAACTATTCCTACTACAACTTTTGCTTGCACTACTACTACAACTACTACCACTACTACTGCTACTTCTACTGCAACTTCTACTACTATTGCTTCTACTTCGACTACTATTTCTCCTAGTTTTGCTCCTAATACTGCTGCTATGACTACTAATACAACTAGTGCAGCTACTGCTATTACTACTGCTGCAACTACTACTGCTAATACTAGGTTCTACTACCACTACTCGTGCTACTACCACTACTATGACTACTACTACTTCTACTACTAAAAGTACTACTACGAGTGCTACTACTTTTACCATTGCGACTACTACTGCTACAACTACCTCCACAACTAGAACTACTGTTACTGCTACTACACTACTACAACTACTACTACTATGAGAACTACTACTACTCCTGTTACTAGTATAACTATCACGATTACTACTACTATTGCTACGCTTGCTACTACTGCTACTATGGCTACTACGACTACTACTCCCTCTACTGTAACAACTGCTTATACTGCTACAACACTACTACCATAACTAATACTACTACTACTACTTCTACTGCTACTACTACGACTAAAACTACTACTACTACTGCCACGACTACTACTATTACTACTACTACTATGACTACTACAACTACTATTATTCAACAACTACTTCTACTTATACTTCGATCGCTACAACTACTACTACTACTACTACTACAACTACGACTACTACTACCAGTACTATTGCTCCTCCTCCTCCTCCTAATACTACTATAACAACTATTATTACGACAACTATCACTGCTACTACTACTTCTGCTGCAACTACTACTCCTATTGCTACTACTACTACTACTTCCACTACTACTACTTCTACTACTACTACTACTACTACTCACCCAACTACTAGTAGGACTATTACTGCTACTACCACTTTTCCTGCTACTATGACTACTACTACTACTACTACTATCACTCCTACTACAATTTTGGCTACTA
>RXID01015212.1:0-29222 GCA_005019695.1 Trichopus zeylanicus subsp. travancoricus
AGTCGTATAAGCAATAGTAGTTGTTATAGTAGTAGTAGTGGTAGTAGTACTTATAGCCACAGTAGTAGTAGTAAAAGTTGTCGTAGTAGTAGTAGTTGTTGTAGCAGTACTAGTAGTAGTAGTACTAGCAACTGTAGTAGTAGTTGTGGATGTAGGAGTGGTAATGGGAGTGGGAGTAGTAGTAGTAGTAGTAGTAGTAGTGGTAGTAGCAATAGTAGTAGTTCTAGCAGTATCAGTAGCAGCTGCATCAGTGATACTAGTCGTAGTACTAATAGGAGTAGTAGTAGTAGCAATCGGAGGAGGAGTAGGAGTAGCAGTAGAAGTAGTGCTGGTAGAAGTAGTAATAGAAATAGCAGTAGTAGTAGTAGTAGTACTAGTTGCAGCAGTAGCAAAAGTAGTAGTAATAGTAATATTAGGAGGAGGAATTGACGAAAAAGTAGTAGAAGTAGTAGAAGTAGTAGCAGTAATAGTAGTAGTAGTAGTAGTCGGAGTAGTAGTAATAAGAGTAGTAGCAGTAGTAGTAGTGCTAGTAGTAATAGTAGTATTTGTAAAATTAGTAGTTATAGTAGTAGTAGTTATAGTAGTAGCAATAGTAGTAATAATAGTAGTAGTTGCAGTAGTAGTACGAATAATAGTAGTAGTAGTAGTTGTTGTTGTAGTAGTAGTAGTGGGGGTAGTAGTAGTAGTAGCAGTAGTAGTAGTAGTAGGTGTAAGAGTAGAAGCAGTAGTAGTAGCTATAGTAGTTGCAGTATTTGCAACAATTGAAGTTGTAGTTGCACTAGTAATAGCGGCAACTGCAGCTGAAGTAGTACTATTGTTGTAGTAGTAGTAGTCAATGTAGAAGTAGTAGTAGTAGCAGTAATAGTAGTAGAAGTAGTAGTTGTTGTAGCTGTTGTTGTAGTAGTAGTATAAGTACTAGTAGCAGTAGCAATAGTAGCAGTCATAGAAGTGGTAGCATTAGTGATTGCAGTCATAGTAGTAGTAGTAGTTGTAGTAAAAATAGTAGTAGAAATAGTAGTGGTATTAGTAGTAGCAACAGTAGTAGTAGTAGAAGCAGTTGCAGTAGCAAAATCAATAGTAGGAGTAGTAGTTGTTGTTGTTGTAGTATTAGTAGCAGTAGTTGTAGCAGCAACAGCAGCATTAGTGGTTGTAGTAATAGTAGGAGTAGTAGAAGTTGTAGAAGAAGTAGCAGTGGTAGTAGCAACAGTAGTAGTAGGAGTAGTAATAGAAGGAAAAGTAATAGTAGTAGTAATAGTTGTAGCGGCAGTAGTAGTAAAAATAGTAGTATTTGTTATAATAATAGATGTAAGAGTAGTAGTAGTAATGGTAGTACTAATAGTTGTTTGTATAGTAGTAGTAGTAATAGTAGTAGGAGTGGTAGTAGTAGTTGTAGTAGTATAAGTAGTAGTAGTAGTAGTAGTAGTAGTAGCAGCAGCAGCAGGAGGAGTAGTACTAGTAGTAGTAGTAGTAGTAGCTGCAGCAGCAGTAGCCATATTTGTAAGAGCAGCAGCAGCAATAGTACCAGTGGTAGTAGCTGTAGTCGCAGCAACTGTAGTTGTAGTAGCAGAAGTAGTAGCGGCAGCAGGATCAGATGTAATAGTGTTGTAGTAGTAGTAGTAGTCGCGGTAGTAGTAGTAGTAGCAATAATAGGAGTAGTATCAGTAGTTGTTGTAACTATAATTGTACTATTAGTATAAGTAGCAGTAGTAGTAGTTGTAGCTGTAGTAGTAACAATAGTAGTAGTCGTAGAAGTGATATCATTCGCGGCGGTAGTAGTACTAATTGTTGTTATTGTAGCAGCTGAATCAACAATAGCAGTAGTAGTGGTAGGTGTAGTAGTGGTAGTAATAGTAATAATAGTCGTTGTAGTAGTTGGAGTAGTAGCAATCGAAGTAATTGTAGGATTAGCAATAGTGGTAGCAATAGTGGTAGTTGTAGTTGTAGTCATTGTAGTAGTAGCATTAGTAGTAGTTATAGTAGTAGTAGTAGTAGCAGTACTAGTAGGATAAGTAATTATAGTAGGAAACAAAGTAGAAGTAGTAGCAGCAAATGTTATAGCAGCAATAATTACAGTAGTAGTCTTAATAGAAGTTGTAGTAGTAGTAGCAATAGTACTTGTAATAGTAGTTGCAGTGGTAGTAGCAGTAGTAGCTAAACTAGTAGTAGTCACAGTTGTAGCAATAGTAGCAGCAGGAGTTGTATGAGTAGAAGTAGGTGTAGTCAAAGTAGTACTAGCAGTAGTAGTAGTAGTATTACTAGTAGTAGAATTAGCAATCGTACTAGCAATAGTAGTAGCAATAGTAGTAGCTATAGCAGTAGTTGTTGCAGCAGCAGCAGCAGCAGCAGCAGTAGTAGTAGTAGTAGTAGTAGTAGTAATAATAGTAGTAGTAGTAGTACTGGCAGTAGTAGAAGTAGTAGTAGTTGTGTTAATAGTAGCAGCAGTAGCAGTAGTAGAGGTAGAAGTAGTAGTAGTAGCAATAGTGGTATCAATAGGGGTTGCTTTAAAAGTACTAGCAGTAGCATCAGTCATAGTAGTCTGAGAAGAGGAAGTAGTTGTTATTGTCGGAAAGTTGTAGTAGTAGTAGTAGAAGTAGTAGTAGCAAGCAGTAGCCGTAGCAGCAGCAGTAGTAATACTAGTAGAAGTAGTAGTTGTAGTAGTAGTCGTATCAGCAGTAGCAGCAACAGTAGCAGGAGTAGTAGTAGTAGCAGTAGTAGTGGTAGTAATAGTAGTAGTAGTAGTAGTAATAGTAGTAGGAGTAGCAGTAGTATTATTAGTAATAGTAGTAGTAGCAGTAGCAACTGCAGTAGTAGCATTAGCCATATTAGTAGTAGTAGGAGTAGCAATACAAGCAATAGTAGTAGTAGTAGTAGTTGGAGTAGGAGTTGGAGTAGTAGTAGAAGTAGTAGTTATTGTTGTTGTAGTAGTAATAGCAGAAGTAGTGGTAGTCATAATAGAAGTAGTATTAGTAGTTGCAGTAGCAGCAACAACACTAGATGTTGTATTAATCGTTGTAGTAGTAGTCACGAAAGTAGCATTAACACTAGCAATAATTTTACTAGTAGAAGTAGTAGTAGTAGTAGTAGCAACAACAATAGTAGTTGTTGCAGAACAGTAGTTGCAGTAGTAGTAGCCGCAATAGTAGTAGCAGTAGCAGTAGTAGTCGTAGTAGCAGTAGTAGTGAACAAGAAATAGTACACATTATTGTCGCAACAGTAGCAGTAGTTGTAGTAATAGTAGTAGTTGTCCTAGTTGTTGTTGTTGTGGAAGTTGCAGTAGCAGCATTAGTGGCGGTTGTGATATTACTTGCAGAAGTAGTAGTGGCAGCAGTGTAGTAATAGCAGCAGCAGCAGTTGTAGGAAGCAGTAGTAGTAGTCGTAGCAGTGGTAGTAGTAGTAGTAGTAGTAGAAGTAGTAGTAGCAGTAGTAGTAGTAGTAGCATAAGTAGTAGCTATAGTACTAGTAGAACTTGTAAGAAATGTAATAGCAATAGTAGTAGTAGTAGTAGTAGTAGCAGTAGCAGTAGCAGCAATAGTAGTAATAGTAGCAGGGAAAGCAGTAGTAGTAGCGGTAAGAGTCTTAGTAGTGGCAACAGAAGTGGCAGTAACAGTAGTAGTAGTAGTAGCAGTAATAGCAGTAGCAGTAGCAGCAATAGTAGTAATAATAGCAGGGAAAGCAGTAGTACTAGCGGTAAGAGTCTTAGTAGTGGCAACAGAAGTGGCAGTAACAGTAGTAGTAGCTACAACAACAGTAGTAGAATTAGTAGAAGGAGGAGTAGTAGTTGTTGTTGTAGCAACATCAGTAGTATTAGTGGTAGCAGTAATAGTGGTAGCAGTAATAGTAGTAGTAGCAGTAGTTTTAGTAGTAGCAGTAGTAGTAGTGGTAGTAGTAGTAGTAGTAACAGTAGTAGTAGCAGCAGTAGTAGTAATAGTAGTCATGCCAGCAATAGTAAAAGCAGTTGTTGTAGTAGTAGTAGTAGTCCTACTAGTAATAGTAGTAGCAATAATGGTAGTGGTAGTAGTATAGCTAGTGGTAGTAGTAGCAGCAATGGTATAGAAGTAGAAATAGTAGTAGCAGAAGTAGGAGAAGTTGTTATAGTAGCGGTGGAAGTAGTAGCAGTAATAGTAGCAGTAGTAGTAGTAGTTGGAGAAGTTGTTATAGTAGTGGAAGAAGTAGTAGCAGTAATAGTAGTAGTAGTTGTAGCAGAAGAAGTAGTAGTAGTGATAGAAGTAGCAGAAGTTGTTGTAGTAGTAGTAGAAGTTGTAGTAGTAGTAGCAGTAGTAGCAGTAATAGTAGATGTAGTAGTGACAGCAGCAAAAGTAGTTGCAGTAGTATCAGTAGCAGCAGCAACAATAGTAGTAGATGCAGTAACAGAAGCAGTAGCAGTATTAGTAGTCGCAGTAGCAGTTGTACCTGTAGAAGCAGCAGTAGTAGTAGTAGTGCAGTAGTATCGAATGTAGTAGCAACTATAGTAGTAGTAGTAGTAGGAAAAGTAGTAGAAATAATAGTAGTAGTAAGAGTAGTATTTGCAGTAATCGTAGCGACATTAGTAGGTGTTGCACCCACAGTTGCGACAGAAGTAGTAGCAATTGTAGTATTAGTGTCGGTATCCGTAGCAGTAGTTGTAGTACAAGTAGTACTACTGGTAGTCGAAATAATAGTAGCAACAAATGTGACAGTCGTAGTAGCAGTAGGAGAAGTAATAATAGTACTAATAGCAGTAATAGCAGTTGTGATAGTAGTAGGAGGAGGAGGAAGAGCTGCAGCAGTAGTAGTATTAACAATAGTGTAGTAATAGTAGTATTTACAGAAGCAGCAGCAGTAGAAGTAGAAGTCATAGTAGTGGTACTAGTATTAGCAACTGTAGCAAGAATAGTAGTAGTTGTTTAGCAGTAGTAGGAGCAGCAATAGTAGTAGTAGAAATAGTAGTAGTAGTAGCAGTATTAGCCATTGTAGTAGCAAAAATAGAAGTTGTTTGAGCAGTAGTAGTAGTAGAGATAGCTGTAACACTAGTAGAAATAGTAGTAGTCATCGTTGTGCTAGCCGTAGTAGTAGCAGTAGCAGTAGCAGTAGTAGTAGTAGTAGAAGTAATAGTAGTAGTAGTAGTAGTAGTTGCAATAGTGGAAGTAGTAGAAGTAGTAGTAGTAGCAATAGTAGCAGTTGTAGTAGTAGTTGTAGTTTTTGGAAAGGTATTGATAGTAGAGGTTATTGTAGTAGTCATGGTTGTCATAGTTGTTCTAGTAATTATAGTAGTAGCAGTTGTAGTTCTAGCTGAAGCAACGAAAGTAGTAGTAATGTTAGTTATAGAAGTAGTAGCAGAATAGTTGCAGTAGAAGTAGTAGCTGTAGTAGAAGTAGTAGGAGATGTAGTAGTACTAGTAGTAATAGAAGTAGCAGCAGTAGCAACGGCAGTAGTAGTAGTATCAGTTTTTGTGGTCGTAGTAGTAGTATTAGAAGTTGTAGTAGTAGCAGTCGAAGTAGAAGTATTAATAGTCGCAGTAATAGTAGCAGTAGTAGCATTGGTCGTACTAGCAGCAACAGCCATAGCAGCAGTCATCGTAGTGGTAGCAGAAGTAGTAGTAGTAGTAGTGGCAGCAACAGTAGTAGTAGCAGTAGCAGTCGTCGTAGTGGTAGTAGCAACAATAGCAGTAATAGTACTACTAGTAGTAGTAGTACTACTAGTAGTAGTACTACTACTACTACTAGTTGTAGAAGTAGCAGTAGTAGAAGTTGCAGGCGCAACAATAGTAGTAGTTGTCGTAGCAGTTGTCGAAGTAGTAGTTGTAGCTATAGCAGCATTAGTGGCGGTAGTAGTATTACTAGTAGCAGTAGCAGTAGTTGTCGTAGTAGTAGTAGTAGCAGTAGTCGTAGAAGTAGTAGTAGTAGTAGTAGTAGTAGTAGTAGTAGTAGTAGTAGTAGTAGTAGTAGTAGTAGTAGTAGTAGTAGTAGTAGAAGTAGTACTAGTAGAACTCGTAGTAGATCTAGTAGTAGTACTAGCGGTAGTAGTAGTAGCGGTAGCTGCAATAGTAGTAATAGTAGGTGGAGAAGCAGTAGTAGCAACGATAGTCATCTTAGTAGAATGATAAATAGTCATAGTTGTAGTAGTAGTAGTCATAGCCGCAGTAGTAGTATTAATAGGAGTAGTAGTTGTTGTTGTAGCTGCAGCAACAACAACAGCATTAGTAGTAGCAGTAGTGGTTATAGTAGTAATAGTAGCAGTAACAGCAGTAGTAGCAATAGTAGTAATAGTAGTATTGCTAGTGGTAGTAGAAGTAGTAGTAGTAGAAGTAGGAGAAGTTGTTGTAGGAGTGGTGATAGTTGTAGTAGTAGTCGTGGTGGTGGTGGTAGTAGTAGTAGTGGTGGTGGCAGTAGTAGTAATACTAGTAGTAGTTGTAGTAGTAGTAGTAGTAGTAACAGCAGTAGCAGTAGTAGTAGTAGCGGCAGGAGTAGTAGTAGTAGTAGCGGCAAGACTAGTAGTAGTAGTAATAGGAATAGCTGTAATTGTACAAGCAGTAGTAGTAGTAGTGGAAGTTGTAGTTGGAGCCGTAGTAGCAGCAGCAACAACAATAGTAGTAGTAGTACTACTAGTAGTAGTTGTAATAGTTATTGTTGTAGAATTAGTATTATTAATAGTAGCAGTACTAGTCATAGTTATAGTAGTAGCAATAATATTAGTAGTAGAAGTAGTAGTAGTGGTGGTAGAAATAGTAGCAGAACTTGGAATAGAAGTAGCAGCAGTAGCAGTCATAGAAGTAGTAGTTGTAGTAGTAGCACGGGAAGTACTTGCAGTAGGAGTAGTTGTAGTAGTAGCCGCTGTGGTAGTAGTAGCAGTTGTAGTAGTCATAGTAGCAGTAGCAGCAGCAGTAATAATAGTTGTACTAGTAGCAATATTTATAGAAGTATATTAGCAGTAGTATTAGTAGTAGTTGTAGAAGTAGTAGTAGCAGCAGCATTAGTCGTACTATCTGTTGCAGTAGCAGAAGTTGTAGTACGAGTGTTAGTGGTAATAGTAGAAGCAGGAGAAGTAGTGGCAATAGTAGGAATAGTAGCAGGAGTGATAGTAGTAGAAGTAGTAGCAGTAGTGGTAGTAGTAGTAGGAGTAGTAGTTGTAGCAGCTATAGCAGCAGCAGTACTAGTAGTAGCAGTAACAGCAATATTAGGAGTAGTAGCAGTAGTACTAGTAGTGGTAGTAACAGCAATATTAGCAGTAGCAGCAGTAGTAGCAGTTGTAGTAACAGTAGTAGTAATAGTAGTCATACCAGCAGCAGTAGTAGTGGTATTGCTAGTGGTTGTTGTAGTAGTAGTAGTAGAAGTACTAGTAATAGCAGCAGCAGTAGTAGTAACAGTAGTAGTAGTAGTAGTAGCAGCAATAGTAGTAGTATTAGTAGTAGTAGTAGTAGTAGTAGTAGTAGTTACAAAAAAAGCAGTAATTGTACAAGCAGAAGTAGTAGTAGTGGAAGTAGTAGTTGTAGCAGTAGCTGCAGCAACAGCAGAAGTAGTAGTAGTAATAGACGTAGTAGGAGCAACAATAGTAGTAGTACTACTACTAGTAGTTGTTGTAGAAGTTGTTGTTGGAGAAGTAGCATTAGTGATAGTTGCAGTACTAGTCATAGTTATAGTAGTAGCAATAATGTTAGTAGTAGAAATAGTAGTAGTAGTAGTTGTTGTTGTTGTTGTTGTTATAGTAGTGGTAGAAATAGTAGCAGAACCAGGAATAGAAGTAGTAATAGTAGTTGTAGGAGTAGAAGTAGCAGCAGTAGCAGTCATAGAAGTAGTAGTTGTAGTAGTAGCACTAGAAGCAGTTGCAGTAGGAGCAGTAGTAGTTGTACTACCCGTTGTAGCAGTAGTAGCAATTGTAGTAGTTGTAGTAGTAGTAGTAGCAGCAACAACAACAATAGCGGTACTAGTAGCTGTATTTATAGAAGTAGTAGTAGCAGCAGTATTAGTAGTAGTTGTAGTAGTAGTAGCAGTAGGATTAGTCGTAGTATCTGTGGTAGTAGGAGAAGTTGTGGCAATAGTTGGAATAATTGCCGAAGTGATAGCAGTAGAAGAAGTAGTAGTAGTAGCAGTAGTAGTGGTCGTAGTCCTAGGAGTAGTAGTACCAGCAGCAGCAGCAGTAGTACCAGTAGTATCTGTAGTTGTGATTTTAGTAATGGAAATAGCTGAAGTAGCAGTATCAGCAGCAATAGTAGTAGTATTAGTAGTAGTTGCAGATGTAGTACAAGTAGTTTCAGTAGTTGTAGTGGCAACAATAGTGGTTGTAGTAATCATAGGAGGAGTAGTAGTAGCAGGAGTGGTCGTAGTAGTTGTAATAGTCATGGTAGTAGTAGCTATAGTAGTAGTAGTAGTAGTGGTGGTAGTGGTAGTAGTAGTAGTTAGATTGGTAGCAGTAGTAATAGTAGTAGTAGTAGTAGTAGTAGCAGCAATAGTAGTAGTAGTAGTACTAGTAGCAATAGTAGGAGTAGGAGTAGTAGTAGTTGTTGTTGTTGTTGTTGGTGTTGTTGTTGTAGTAATAGTAGTAGTAGTAGTATTAGTTGTAGTGGTAGTAGAAATTGTAGAGTAGTAGTAGGAGTGGTAGTAGTAGTAGTATTAGTAGTTGTGGTAGGATTAGTAGTAGTAGATGTGGGAGTAGTACTTGCTTTGGTAGTAGTAATAGTGGCAGTAGGAGTAGTAGTAGTGGTATTAGCAATATTAGTTGTATTTGTAGTAGTAATAGTAGTAGCAGTAGTAGTAGTAGTATTTCTATTCGTAGTAGTTGTAGTAGTAGCAGCAGTAGTAGTAGGGGTAGTCATAGTCGTAGTAGTAGCCGGTGTAGTTGTAGTCACAGTATAAATAGTAGACGTAGAAGTAGTACTACTAGTAATAGTCATAGTAGTAGTAGCGACAGCAGCAGCAGCAGCAGCAGCAGTAGTAGTAGTATGAGTAGCAGCTATAGAAGTTGTAATAGTAGTAGTACGAGTAGAAGTGGCTGTAGTTGTAGTAGTTGGAGTAGTAGTAGTAGTAGTAGTAGTCGTATTAGCAGCAGTAGTTGTTGTAGTAGTAGTATTAGTGGTAGTCGTAGTTATAGCAATAGTAGTAGTATTAGAAGTAGTCCTAGTTGTTGTTGTTGTTGTTGTAGTACTAGTAGTTGTAGTACTAGCAACTGTAGTAGTATTTGTAGATGTAGGAGTGGTAATGGGAGTAGGAGTAGTATTAGGAGTAGTAGTAGTTGTTGTAGTAGAAACAATAGTAGTAGTAGTAGTGGTAGTAGCAATAGTAGTAGTTCTAGCAGTAGCAGTAGCAGCAGAATTAGTAATAGTAGTCATAGTCTTAATTGGAGTAGTAGTAGTATTAGCAGTAGGAGGAGTAGTAGGAGTAGCAGTACAAGTAGTGCTGGTAGAAGTAACAATAGAAATAGCAGTAGTAGCAGAAGCAGTAGTAATAGTAGTAGTAGTAGGAGTTGTTGAAGAAGCAGTAGTAGAAGTAGTAGAAGTAGTAGCAGTAATAGTAGTAGTAGTAGTAATAGTCGGAGTAGTAGTAAAAGGAGTAGTAGCAGTAGTAGTCGTAGTAGTAATAATAGTAATATTTATAAAAATTGTTGTTGTAGCAGTAGTAGTAATAGTTGTAGTAATAGTAGTAGTAATAGTAGTAGTTGCAGTAGTAGTAGGAATAATAGTAGTTATTGTTGTTTTGGTAGTAGTAGTAGTAATGGGGGTAGTAGTAGTAGTAGCCATAGTGGTAACAGTAGGTGTAAGAGCAGCAGCTACAGTAGTAGCTATAGTAGTTGCGGTAGTCGCAACAGTTGTAGTTATAGTAGGACTAGTAATAGTGGCAACTGCAGCTGAAGTAATAGGGTTGGACTAATAGTAGTAGTTAGTGTAGAAGTACTAGTAGTAGCAGTAATAGTAGTAGAAGCACCAATTGTTGCAGCTGTTGTTGTAGTAGTAGTATAAGTACTAGTAGTAGTAGTAGCAATAGCAGCAGTCATAGTAGTGGTAGCATTAGTAATAGCAGTAAGTAGTAGTAGTAGTATTAGTTGTAGCAATAGTAGTAGTAATAAAAGCAGTTGTAGTAGCAGAATCAATAGTAGGAGTAGTAGGAGTAGTAGTAGTTAGTGTTGTAGTACTAGTAGTAGTAGTTCTAGCAACTGTAGCAACAGAAGTAGTAGTACTTATTGTAGTACTTATAGTAGTAGTTGTATAGGAGGAGTAGTAGGAGCAGTAATAGGAGTAGCAGTGGTAGTAGAAGAAGTAGTAGTAGTAGTAGTAGTACTAGTAGTGGTAGTAGTCATAGATGTAGTAGTAGCTGTAGTAATAGTGGTTATAGGAGTCGTAAGAGTTGTAATAGTACAAATTGGAGTAGCTGTACAAGCAATAGAAGTAGCATTACTACTAGTAGTAGTAGTAGCAGCAGCAGTAGCATTAGTAGTTGTAGTAATAGTAGCAGTAGTATGAGTTGTAGAAGAAGTAGAAGTGGTAGTAGCAGCAGTAGTAGTAGGAGTAGTAATGGTAGGAAAAGTAATAGTATTAGTAAAAATAGTAGTATTTGTTTATAATAGTAGATGTAGGAGTAGTAGTAATGGTAGTACTAATAGTAGTTGGTGCAGTAGTAGTAATAGCAGCAGGAGTGGTAGTAGTAGTAGTATCAGTAGCAGCAGCTGTAGTAGTAGTAGTTGTAGTAAAAGTTGTTGCAGCAGTACTAGTAGTTGTAAGAGTACCAGCAGCAGTTGTAGCAGTGGTAGTAGCAATAGTTGTAGCAATTGTAGTTGTAGTAGCAGTAGCAGCAGCAAATCTAGTAGTGTTGTAGTAGTAGTAGTAGTCGTGGTAGTCGTAGTAGTAGTAGCAATAATAGGAGCAGTAGCAGTAGTTGTTGTAGCTATATTTCTACTATTAGTATAAGTAGCAACAGCTGTAATTGTAGTAGTAGCTGTAGTAGTAGCAACAGTAGTAGTCGTAGTAGTGGTAGCATTAGCGGCAGTAGTAGTAGCAGCAGCAGCGGCAGTAGTAGTAGCAGTAGTAGCGGTAGGTGTAGTAGCAGTAGTAATAGTGATAATAGTTGTAGTAGTAGGAGGAGTAGTAGCAGTCGTAGTAATGGTAGCATTAGCAGTAGTAGTAGCAGTAGGGGTAGTTGTAGTTGTAGTCATTGTAGTAGTAGCATTAGCAGTAGTTATAGTAGTAGTAATAGTAGCAGTACTAGTAGCAAAAGCACTTATAGTTGCAAACAAAGTAGAAGTAGTAGTAGCAATAGTTGTAGCAACAACAATTGCAGTAGTAGTATTAGTAGAAGTAGTAGTAGTAGTATTTGTAATAGTAGTTGTACTAGTAGTAGCAGTACTAGCTAAACTAGTAGTAGTAGCAGTTGTAGAAGTAGTAGCAGCAGTTGTATGAGTTGAAGTAGCTACAGCCAATGTAGTAGTAGCAGTAGTAGTAGTATTGCTAGTAGTAGAATTAGCAATAGTTCAAGCAGTAATAGTAGCTGTAGTAATGGTTGTAGGAGTAGTTGCTATAGTAGCAGTAGCAGTAGTAGTAGTGATAGCTATACCAGCAGCAACAGCAACAGCAACAGCAGTAGTAGTAGTAGTAGTAGAAGTAGTAGAAGTCGTTGTAGTTGTAGTAGTAGCAGTAGTAGAAGAAAAAGTAGTTGCAGAAATAGTAGCAGTAGTGGAGGTAGTAGTAGTAGTAGCATTAGTGGTAGCAATAGGGGTTGTTGTAAAAGTAGTAGCAGTAGCATCAGTCATAGGATTCTGAGAAGAAGTAGTTATTATTGTGGCAAAGTAGTAGTAGTAGAAGAAGTAGTAGTAGTAGCAGTAGCAGTAGTCTTAGTAGCAGCAGTAGTAATACTAGTAGAAGTAGTAGTTGTAGTAGTTGGAGTAGCAGCAACAGCAGCAGTAGTACTAGTTGTAGTAATAGTAGTCAGAGTAGGAGCTGGAGTAGCAGTAGTAGTATTAGTAGTAGAAGTAGTAGCAGTAGCAGCAACAGTAGTAGCAGTAGTCATATTAGTAGTAGAAGTAGTAGGAGTAGCAATACAAGAAACAGTAGTAATAGTAGTAGGGGTATGAGTTCGAGTAGGAGTTGTAGTAGAAGTAGTAGTTGTTGTTGTTGTAGTAGTAATAGCAGTAGTAGTGGTAGTCGTAATAATAGTAGTATTAGTAGTTGTAATAGTAGCAGCAGCACTAGTAGTTGCATTAATCATTGTAGTAGTTGCGGAAGTAGCATTAATAGTAGCAGTAGTTGTACTAGCAGAAGTAGTAGTAGTAGTAATAGTAGTAGTAGTAGATGTAGTAGTAGTAGTAGTAGTAGCAAAAATAGTTATTGTTGCGTAGTAGTAGTCGTAGTAGTAGTAGCAGTAATAGTAGTAGTAGTAGCAGTAGTAGTTGTAGTAGTAGTAGTAGCAGAACTAGAAGTAGTAGACATTATTGTCGCAACAGTAGTAGTTGCAGTAATAGTAGTAGTAGTCGTAGATGTTGTTGTTGTGGAAGTTGCAGTAGCACCATTAGTGGCGGTAGTAGCATTACTAGCAGAAGTAATAGTAATAGTAGCAACAGCAGTCGTAGGAAGTAGTAGTAGTAGTAGTCATGGTGGTAGTAGTAGTAGTAGTAGTAGCAGCAGCAACAACAACAGTAGTAGTAGTAGTAGTCGTAGTAGTAGTAGTAGCATAAGTAGTATAGAACTTGTAGCAAATGTAGTAGCAGTAGTAGCAGTAGCAGCAATGGTAGTAATAGTAGTAGCGAAAGCAGTATTAGCAGCGGTAGGAGTATTAGTAGAGGCGGCAGGAGTGGTAGTAGCAGTAGTAGCTGCAGCAAAAGTAGTCAAATTAGTAGGAGTAGTAGTAGTAGTAGTTGTAGCAACAACAGCAGTATTAGTGGTAGCAGTAGTAGTGGTAGTACTAATAGTAGAAGTAGTAGTAGTAGGAGTGGTAGTAGTAGTAGTAGTAGTAACAATAGTCGTACCAACAGTAGTAGAAGCAGTTGTAGTAGTAGTTGTAGTTGTTGGAAAGGTATCGATAGTAGTAGTTATTGTAGTAGTGATGGTTGTCATAGTTGTTTTAGTAATTGTAGTAGTAGCAGTTGTAGTTCTAGCAGTAGCAGCGAAAGTAGTAGTAATGGTAGTTATAGGAGTAGTAGTAGCAATAGTAGAAGTAGTAGGAGATGTAGTAGTAGTAGTAGTAGCAGCAGCAGTAGCAACAGTAGTAGTAGTAGTAGCAGTAATTTTAGAAGTTGTAGTAGTAGTAGTCGCAGTAGAAGTATTAATAGCCGCAGTAATAGTAGAAGTAGTAGCATTGGTAGTACTAGTAGCAACAGCCATAGTAGTAGTCGCCATAGTGGTAGCAGAAGTAGTAGTAGTAGAAGTAGTAGCAGCCATAGTAGTAGCAGCAGTAGTAGTCATTGTAGTGGCAGAAGCAACAATAGTAGTAGTAGTAGTAGTTCTAGTTGTAGAAGTAGCAGTAGTAGAAGTTGTAGCCGCAACAATAGTAATAGTTTTAGTGGTAGTAGCAGTTGTCGTAGCAGTTGTCGAAGTAGTAGTTGCAGCAGCAGCAGCATTAGTGGCGGTAGTAGTATTACTATCATCAGTAGCAGTAGTTGTAGTAGCAGCAGCAGTCGTCGTCGTCGTAGTAGTAGTAGTAGTAGTAGTAATAGTAGTAGTAGTAGTAGCAGCAAAAGTAGTAGAAGTAGTACTAGTAAAACTCACAGTAGATCTAGTAGTACTAGTAGCGGTAGTAGTAGTAGTAGTAGTAGCTACAATAGTAGTAATAGTAGGAGAAGAAGCAGTAGTAGCAGCGATAGTCATATTAGTAGAATTATCTCGAGTCATAGTTGTAGTAGTAGTAGTAGCAGCAGTAGTAGTAGTATTAGTAGGAGTAGCAGTAATTGTTGTAGCTGTAGCAACAGCAGCAGTATTAGTAGTAGCAGTAGTAGTTGTAGTAGTAATAGTAGCAGTAACAACAATATTAGTAGTAGCAGTAGTAGTAGTAATAGTAATAGTAGTAGTTGTAATAGTAGTTGTACCAGTAGTAGTAGTAGTTGTATTGCTAGTGGTAGTAGAAGTAGTAGTAGTAGAAATAGGAGAAGTTTTTGTAGGGGTGGTGGTGGTAGTATTAGTAGTGGTAGCAGTAGTAGTAATAGTAGTAGTTGTTGTTGTTGTATTATTAACAGTAGCAGCAGCAGCAGCAGCAGTAGTAGTAGTAGTAGTAGTAGTAGTAGTAGCAGCAGTAATTGTACAAGCAATAGTAGTAGTAGTGGAAGTAGTGGTTGTAGCAATAGTTGTAGCAGTAGCATTAGTCGTGGTATTTGTGGTAGTAGGAGAAGTTGTAGTACGAGTGGTAGTAGTACTTGTAGAAGTAGGGGAAGTAGTGACAATAGTAGGAATAGTCGCAGGAGTGATAGTAGTAGAAGAAGTAGTAGCAGTAGCATTAGTAGTGGTAGTAGTAGTAGGAGTAGTAGTACCAGTAGCAGTAGTTGTACAAGCAATAGTAGTAGTTGTGGTTTTAGTAATAGAAATAGTTGTAGTAGGAGTAGCAGCAGCAGTAGCAGGAGTAGTACTTGCAAATGTAGTACTAGTCGTTTCAGTAGTAGTAGTGGCAATAATAGTGGTAGTAGTAATCATAGAAGTCTTGGTAGTGGAACGAGTAGTAGTAGTGGTAGTAGTCATGGTACTAGTAGTTGTAGTAGTAGTAGTAGTAGCGGTAGTGGTGGTGGTAGTAGTAGTTGTAGTTGTAGTAGTAGTAGTAGGATTGGTAGCAGCAGCAGCAATAGTAGCAGTAGCAGTAGTAGTAGTAGCAGCAGCAGTAGTAGGAGGAGGAGTAGTAGTAGTGGCAGTAATAGTAGTAGTAGTTGCTGTAGTAATAATAATAGTAGTAGTATTAGTTGTAGTGATAGTAGAAATTGTAGAGTTGTAGTAGGAGTGGTAGTAGTAGCAGTATTAGTAATTGTAGTAGGAGTAGTAGTAGATGTGGGCGTAGTATTAGCATTGGTAGTAGTAATCGTGGCAGTAGGAGTAGTAGTAGTGTTATTAGCAATATTAGTTGTATTTGTAGTAGTAGTAGTATTTCTATTAGTAGTAGTTGTATTAGTAGTGTAGTAGTAGCAATTATAGTAGTAGGGGTAACCATTGTAGTAGTAGCTGGTGTAGTTGTAGTCGCAGTATAAGTAGTAGAAGTAAGAATAGTACTAGTAATAATAGTCCTAGTAGTAGTAGTAGTAGTAGTAGTAGTAGTACTAATATGAGTAGCAGCTGCAGAAGTTGTAATAGTAGTAATACGAGTAGAAGTGGCAATAGTTGTAGTAGTTGAAGTAGTAGTAGTAGTAGTCATATTAGTAGTAGTAGTTGTTGTTGTTGTAGTAGTAGTGGTGGTTGTACTTATAGCCACAGTAGTAATAGTAAAAGTAGTCGTAGTAATAGTTGTTGTTGTTGTAGTACTAGTAGTATTAGTACTAGCAACTATAGCAGCAGTTGTAGATGTAGGAGTGGTAATAGGAGTAGGAATAGTAGTAGAACTAGTAGTACTTGCTGTAGTAGAAGCAGCAGTAGTAGTAGTGGGAGTAGCAATAGTAGTTATTCTAGTAGTAGCAGCAGTAGTAGCATTAGTAATAGTAGCCGTAGTAGTAATAGTAGTCGTAGTAGTAATAGTAGTAGTAGCAGTAGCAGTAGGAGGAGTAGTAGCGGTAGCAGTACAAGTAGTTGTCATAAAAGTAATAATAAAAATTGCAGTAGTAGTAGTAGTAGTAGTAGCTGCAGTAGTAGCAGAAGCAGTCGTAAAAGTACAAGTCGTAGGAGTAGTTGAAGAAGTAGTAGTAGAAGTAGTTGGAGTAGTAGTAATAGGAGTAGTAGCAGTGGTAGTAGTAGTAATAATAATAATAGTATTAGTAATAATAATAGTAGTAGTAGTTGTTGTTGTTGTAGTAGTAGTAGTGGGGGTAGTAGTAGTAGCAACAGCAGCAGCAGCAGTAGTAGGTGTAAGAGCAGCAACAACAGTAGTAGCTATATTAGTTGCGGTAGTCGCAACAATTATTGTTGTAGTAGCACTAGTAATAGCGGCAACTGCAGCTAAAATAGTAGTGTAGTAGTAGTAGTAGTAGTCAATGTAGAAGTAGTAGTAGTAGCAGTAATTGTAGCTGAAGCGGTAGTTATTGCATCTATGCTTGTAGTACTAGTATAAGTACTAGTAGTAGTAGTAGCAATAGTAGCAGTCATTGTAGTGGTAGCATTAGTAATAGTAGTAAGTTGTAGTAGTAGTAGTAGTACTAACAGCAGAAGCACTAACAACGGCAATAGTACTGGTAGTAGTAGTAGCAACAGTAGTAGTAGTAGTAGAAGCAGTTGTAGTAGCAGAATCAATAGTAGTAGTAGGAATAGTAGTAGTAGTTGTTGTAGTACTAGTAGTAGTAGTTCCAACAACTATAGCAATAGTAGTAGTAGTTATTGTAGTACTTGTAGTAGTAGTTGTATAGTAGTAGTAGTAGGAGCAGGAATAGGAGTAGCAGTGGTAATAGAAGTAGTAGTAGTTGTTGTTGTAGTTGTAGTAGTAGTCATAGTTGTAGTCATAGTAGTAGTAAGAGTTGTAATAGTACTATTAGGAATAGCTGTACAAGTAATAGAAGCAGTATTAGCAGTAGTAGTAGTAGCAGCAGCAGAAGTAGCATTAGTAGTTGTAGTAATAGTAGTAGTAGTCAGAGTTGTAGAAGTAGTTGTAATGGTTGTAGCAGCAGCAGTAGTAGTAGTAATAGTAGTAGTAGTAGTAGAAGTAGCGTAGTAGTAAAAATAGTAGTATTTGTTATAATAGTAGATGTTGGAGTACTAGGAATGGTTACTAATAGTAGTTGGTGCAGTAGTAGTAGTAATTGTAGTAGGAGTGGCATTATGGTGGTGGTGGTGGTGGTAGTCATTGTAGTAGTAGTAGTAGTAGTTGAAGCAGCAGTAGCAGTAGTTGTAAGAGCAGTAGTAGTAGTAGTAGCAGTGCTAGCAGCAGTAGTCACAGTAACTGTAGTTGTAGTAGCACAAGTAGTAGCAGCAGTAACAGTAGATGTAGTAGTGTTGTTGTAGTAGTTGTAGTAGTCGCAGTGGTAGTAGTAGTAGTTGCAATAATAGGAGCAGTAGTAGTTGTTATTGTAGCTATATTTGAACTATTAGTATAAGTAGCAGCAGCAGCAGCAGCAGTAGTAGCCGTAGTAGTAGCAACAGTAGTAGTCGTAGTAGTGGTAGCATTAGCGGCAGTAGTAGTAGTTGTTGTTGTTGTAGCAGCAGAATCAGCAGTAGTAGTAGTGGTGGTCGTAATATTAGTAGTAATAGTAATAATAGTTGTTGTAGTAGTAGGAGTAGTAGCAGTCGTAGTAATGGTAGCATTAGCGGTAGTAGTAGCAGTAGTGGTAGTTGTAGTTGTGGTCATTGTAGTAGTAGCTTTAGTAGTACTTATAGTAGTAGTAGTAGTAGCAGTGCTAGTAGCAGAAGTAATTATAGTTGGAAATGAAGTAGAAGTTGTAGTAGCAGTAGTTGTAGTAGCAACAATTGCGGTAGTAGTATTAGTAGAAGTAGTTGTAGTAGTACTTGTAATAGTTGTTGTAGTAGTCGTAGCAGTACTAGCTAAACTAGTAGTAGTAGCAGTTGTAGCTGTAGTAGCAGTAGGAGTTGTATGAGTAGAAGTACTTGTAGTCAAAGCAGTAGTAGCAATAATAGTAGTAGTATTACTAGTAGTAGAATTAGCAAAATTACTAGCAGTAGTAGTAGCAGAAGTAGTAGCAGTTGTTGCTATAGTAGCAGCAGTAGTAGTAGTAATAGAGAGAGCTGTAGTAGTAGTAGTAGTAGTAGTAGTAGAAGTAGTAGTAGTAGTAGAAGTAGTAGTACTAGTACTAGTACGAGTAGTAGTAGCAGCAGTAGTAGAAGTAGAATAGTTGTAGTAATAGTAGCAACAGTAGCAGTAGTGGACATAGAATTAGTGGTAGTTGTATTAGTGGTAGCAATAGGAGTTATTGTAAAAGTATTAGCAGTAGCCTTAGTCATAGTAGTCTGAGAAGGAAAGGTAGTTGTTATTGTGAGAAAGTAGTAGTAGGTAGTAGTAGTAGTAGCAGAAGTAGTAGTAGCCGTAGCAGTAGCCGTAGCAGCAGCCGTAGTAATGCTAGTAGAAGAAGTAGTTGCAGTAGTAGCCGTAGTAGCAGCAGTAGTAGCAGTGGTAGTGGAGTAATAGTAGTAGTAGTAGTAGGAGTAGTAGGAGTAGCAGTAGTAGTATTATAGTATAGTTAGTAGCAAATAGCAGTAGCAGATACATAGTCATATTAGTAGAGTAGTAGTTGGAAGTAGCCCATTCCAAGTATCGTAGTAGCTAGGAAGTATGGCAGGAGCAAGGAACTAGGAGTCGTACGGAGAAGTCGAAATAGTAGTAGTTGCATAGTAGTAAATCGCGGAAGTAGTGTAGTAGTACTAGTAGTAGTATTGTAGTTGCAGTAGTATCCACGATGAGTAGTAGTAGTAAATAAGTAAGGAGTCCGTAGTAGAGAGTAGCACAGAAGTAGCAGTAGTAGTAGTTGTGATAGAAGATAGGCAGCAGACAAGCAGTAGGTGTTGTTGTAGTAGTAGTTGTTGTTGTAGTAGTATTTTGTTGTAGTTTAATAATAGCAATATGAAGTATTGGGAATAATAGTAGTTGTAGTAGTTGTTGTAATAGTAGTAGTCGTCGTAGTTGTAGTAATAGTTGTAGAAGTAGTAGTAGCAGTAGTAATAGTAGTAATAGTAGTAGTAGTAGTCGTGGTAGTAGTCATAGCTGCAGCTACAGTGGTAGTAGTTGTAAGAGCAGCAACAGCAAAAGTTGCAATAGTAGTAGCAGTAGTCACAGCAACTGTAAAAATAGTAGTTGTAGTCGCGGCAACCGCAGCCGAAGTAGTATTGTTGTAGCAGAAGTTGTAGTAGTAGTAGAAATAGTAGCAGTAGTAGTAGTTGCAGCAGCTGTAATAGTAGTTGCAGCTATAGCTGTAGTAGTAGCAATAGAAGTAGTAGTTGTTGTTGTTGTAGTAGAAGAATCAATAGTAGCGGTAATAATAGTAGTTGTAGTGGTATTAGTAATCACAGTAGTAATAATAGTAGTAGAAGTAGTAGCAGTCAAAGTAGTGGTAGCTTTAGCAGTAGTAGTAGAAGCAATAGTAGCAATAATAGTAGTAATAATAGTAGTTGTTGTAGCAATACTAGTAGCAGAAGTAATAGTAGTAGGAAAAGAAGTAGTAGTTGCAGTATCAGAAGTAGTAGCAGCAGCAGCAGTAGTAGTAGTTTTAGTAGTAGTAGTTGTTATTGTAGTAGAAGCAGTAGCAGAAGTAGTGACAGTAGTAGTAGTAGTGGTAGTAGAAGCCGAACTAGCAGTAATAGTAGTAGTAGCAGTTATAGCGGTAGTAGGAGTAGGAGTTGGAATAGTAGTAGAAGTAGTAGGAGTAGTAGTCGTAGTAGTAGTAGTAGGAGTAGTAGTAGTAGTAGTAGGAGTAGTAGGACCAGTAGAAGTTGTAATATTAGTGGTAGTAGTAGTTGTTATTGTAGTAGAAGTAGTAGTTCTAGTAATAGCAGTCATAGTAGTAGTAGTAGTAGTACTAATACTAGTAGTAGTAGTAGTAGTAACAGTAGCAGTAATAGTAGATGTTGTAGTCACCGAAGTAGTGGTTGTAATTGTAGCAGCAGCTGTCGTAGTAGGAGTGTTAGGAGTAGTTGTAGTACTTGGACTAGTAGTAGTAGGAAAAGTAGTAGTACAACTGGTAGTGGGAGTAATATTAGTATTAGTAGTAGTAGTAGTAGTAGTGGGAGTAATATTAGTGTTAGTAGTAGCAGTAGTAGTACAAGTGGTAGTCGGAGTAATATTAATATTAGTAGTAGTAGTATTAATAGTATTTTGATTATTAGTTGTTGTAGTAGTAGTACTAGATGTATTTGTAGTAGTAGAAGCAGTAGTAGTGGTAGTAGCTATCAAAGTAATATTAGTATTTGTAGTACTTGCAGTAGTAGTAGTATCAGAAGTAGCAGCAGTAGTAGCAGTAGTAATAGTAATAGCATTAATAGCAATAGTAGTAGTAATGGTAGTGGCATTAGTAGCAGTAGTAGTAGTGGTTGTAGTAGTAGCAGTTTTAGCAGTAGTAGAAGTAGTAATTATTGTATTGGTAGTCACCATAGTAGTAGTTGTAGTAGAACTAGCAGTAACAACAATAATAGTAGGAGGAGATGGAATAGTAGTAGTAGTTGGTGTTGTTGTACGAGAAGAAGTAGTAGTAGTAGTAGTATTTGTAGCAATGTGATTAGTATTAGCAATTGTAGTAGTAGCAGATTAGTAGTAGTAGCAGTAGTAGTTGCAGTAGTTGTATAAATAGCTGTAGCAGTAGTCGTTGTAATAGTAGTACAAGAAATAGCAATAATAGCAGTAGTAGAAGTTGTAGAAGTAAGAGTAGTAGTAGTAGCACAGTAGCAGTTGTTGCAGTAGTAGTAATAGCAATTGAAGTAGTAGCCATAGAAGTAGTAACGGTAGTAGGAGTAGTAGCCGTAATAGTGACAATAGTAGTAATAGCGGAAGTAGCAGCAACAACAGTAGCAGTAGAAGTAGTAGAAGATGTAGCAGTGGTTCTAGTAGCAGTAGTACTAGTAGCAGTAGTAGTAGCAGCAGTAGCAGCAATGGCAGAATTATAACAACTACTACTACTTCTACTTATAATACTACTACTACTATTCCTACACCTACTACTACTACTACCACTTCTACTGTTAGTGCTACGATTATTACTACTCCTACACCTATTTTTAGTCTTGCTACTACTACTACTGTTGCTCCAGCTTCTACTATAGCTACTCCTCATCCTGTTGTTGTTGCAGCTGCCACTACAACTTCTACTACTGCTGCTGCTACTTCTAATGCTACTACTGTACTACTACTATTACAACTACTACAACTTTTAGTACTACTAGTTTTGCTGCTACTTCTAATGCTACTACTGTACTACTACTGCTCCTACTACTAATACAAATACTACAAGTACACTACTGCTTCTACTACTACTGCAACTACTAATACTAATACAATTACAACAACTTGGACGACTATTGCTACTGCTATTGCTACTACAATTACTCCTACTGTTACTACAACTACTATTACTATTGCTGTTACTACTACCATTACTACTACTACTACAACTACTACTACTCCTACTCCTACTACTGCTACTACTATTACTCCAACAATTATTACTTCTACTACTACTGCTACTACAGCTACTACTACTCCTACTCCACCTCGTACTACTACTACTATAACTACTAATACTAAATTACTACTACTGTTATTTATACAACAACAACAATTACTAATACTACTATTAGTACTATTACTACTACTACTACAACAGCAATAACAACTATTCCTCCTACTGCTACTCCTACAACTACTACTACAGCTTCTACTACTACTACAACGACTACAACCAATTAAAAACTCTACTATTACGACAACTACTGCTCTACCACTGCAACTCCTTCCCCTACTGCTACTAATACTACTGTTGCTACTCCTATTACAACCACTATTACTACTTCAATTACTACAATAACAACTACCACTACTGCAACTACTATTGCTTCAATTACTACTCCTTCTAGTACTGCTATTATTATTATTATTATTACCACTACTACTCTTATTATTGCTGCTATAACTACTGCCACTCCGACTCCTACTACTACTATGGCTACGACTACTACTGCTGCTACTACTGCTCCTACAACTGCTACTACTGTACTACTACTACTACTACTACTACTACTACTACTACTACTACTACTACTACTACTACTACTACTACTATGACTACTACTGCTACCACTACTAGTACAACTACTACACCTACTGCTACTACTCCAACTAGTACTCCTATTACTACTACTACCACTACTACTATTACTACTACTGCTGCTACTACTACTACTAGTACATCGATTAGTACTACTACTACTACTCCTACTACTCCTACTACAACTAGTACTACGATAACTACTACTACTGCTCCTACTACTGCTACTACTGCCACCACTACCGACACTACTCCTACTACTACTGCTGCTACTAGAACTATAACAACTAAGACGACTACTGCTCCTACTACTACTACCACTATTTCTACTGCATCTCTAGCTGCTACTACTACTCCAACTACCACTACGAGTACAACTACTCATAGTACCACCAATACTATGCCTACTATACTACTACTACTACTATTTACTACTATTACTAGTACTGTTACTGCAACCACAACTACTATAGCTTCAACTGCTACTCCTACTCCTCCTCCTACTCCTCCTACTCCTACTACTCCTGCTACTACTCCACCTACTTCTGCTCTCGCTACTACTGCTACTACTACAACTAGTACTACTTCTATGACTACTTTTACTCCAACTCCTACTACTACTATTACAACTAACAATATTGCTCCCGCTACTACTGTTGCAACTATCACTACTACTACTACTATTATTATTATTACCAGTACTCCTACTACTACTGCTGCTGCAACTATCACTACTACTACTACTACTATTATTGCCACTACTACTCCTACTACTGCTTCTACTACTACTACTACTGCTACTACTACAACAACTACTACTCCTAACACTACAACTGCTACTGTTGTTGTTGCTACTACTACTACTACTATTATTACCACTACTACTCCTACTACTACTTCTACTACTACTACTACTACAACAACAACTACTACTCCTAACACTACAACTACTACTGCTATTGTTGCTACTACTACTACTATTACCACAACTGCTACTACTACTTTTTCTACTATTGCACCTACTACTCCTAATCCTACTCCACCTCCAACTGCTACTTCTACTCCTACTACTACTAGTAGTACCACAAAACAAACTACTACTACCCCTACAACTACTCCTATACCGACTCCTACTACTACAACAACTACTACTACTGCGACTACTACCCCTACTACTACTGCTGCTGCTAATACTACTACTACTCCTGCTACAGCTGCAACTACTACTACTCCTCCTCCTCCTCCTACTACTACTACTACTTCTACTACAACGCCTCCTACCACTACAACTACTGCTCCTACTACTACTACTACCACCACTACTCAAACTACAACTACTCCTGCTACAACTACTAGTCCTACTACTCGCAATAGTATTACAATTACTATGACTGCAATTACTACTACTACTACAACAACTACTAATGCTAGTACTATTACTACTACTAATGCTACTACTGTTACTATTACTACCACCACCACCACCACTACTACTACTACAACTACAAATACTACAACTACTACTCCTACTTCTACTCCTACTCCTAGTACTACTACAACTCCTACTACTACTCTACTTGTACAATAGCAACTACTTGTACTCCAACTTCTACAACTAATACTATTACTAATACTATTACTAATACTACAACTACTACTATTTCTGCTACTTCTACTACAACTACTTCTACTACTGCTGCTGCTATTACTGCCGCTACTACTACTACTACTACTTCTACTACTACTACTTCTGCTAATACTACTACTACTATAACTATTCCTGCCCCAACCCCGACTACTACTGCTGACTACTGCTGCTGCTGTTGTTGCTCGTACTACAACAACTACTACTGCTACTTTATGTACTACTACTTCTACTATGACTACTACAACTAGTACCACTACTACAACAAGTACTACTACTCCCACTACTACTATAACTATTATACCTACTACTACTACTCCAACTTCTACTCCTACTAATACTACTACTACTTTTGCTATTACTACTGCTGCAGCTACTACTACTACCACGACTACTAGTACTACTATTACTACTACTACTCCTACTAGTCCTACTACTACTACTACTCCTACAACAACTACTACTACTACTACTGCTGCTACCACCACTACCACTACTACTACTACTACTATTATTACAACTGCAACTATTAATTCTACTGCTACTCCTACTCCAACTCCAACTGCTACTCCTACTACTACTGCGAGTACCACTACTCCTAATACTACTACTACTATGCCTACTACTACCACAACTACCGCTATTACTACTAATACTGCTACTACAACTTCAACTACTACTCCAACTCCTACTCCTAATGCTACTACTGCTACTACTTCTTCACCTACCTCAGCTACTACTACTCCTACTCCGACATCCGCTACTGCAACTATTACTACTACTACTTCTGTGACTACACTTACTCCAAACTCCAACTACTACTATTATAATTAACAATAGTACTACTACTACTACTAATGCTGCAACTATCACTACTACTACTACTGCTACTATTATTTCCACTACACCTCCTACCACTACTGATGCTGCAACTATCACAACAACAACAACTACTACTATTATTACCACCCCTCCTCCTCCTCCTCTTCCTCGTCCTCCTCCTCCTCCTCCTACTACTACAACTACAAGTGCTACTGCTACTGCTACTACTATTACAATAACCACTACTGCTACTGCAACTGCTACTCAAAGCTCTTCTACTATTGCAACTACTACTCCTACTCCTACTCCAACTCCAGCTTCTACTTCTACTCCTACTACTATAAGTACCACTACATAAACTACTACTACCCCTACAACTACTCCTATACCGACTCCAACTACTACTACTACCACTACTACTACCTTTACTATTACTATTAATGCTGCTGCTACTGCTGCAGCTACTACTACTGCTACTATTACTACTACAACAACAACAACAACTACTACTACTACTACCACTAGTACTACAACTCCTATGACTACTAAACCTACTCCAACTCCTATTGCTACAGCTACTCCTACTATAACTACTACTACTAATTCACCAACTACTACTTCTCCTACTACAACTACTCCTACTCGTACTACTCGCAATAGTAGTAGTACTACTACTACTCCTACGTCTACTCTAATACTACAATTACTACTACTATACTAATAATAATGCCTACTCTATTCTATTTACTACCACTGCTCTGCTACACATTGCTGAACTACCAACGTACTGCTGCTTATGTACTCTACTACTACTAGTTACTATCTGACTACGGCTTACTCCTAGTACAACATTTACACGCTACTATACTACTACGAAACCGACGACGGCAACGACGGCGGCTACCGACAAACTACGAGTCGCGACGATCGCTCGAAGAGGGCGGACACCACTCCTACTCCTACTCCTACTACTAGTCCTACTCTATTGCAACTACAGCTACTCCTAATCCAACTATTACTACTATTACTACTACTACTCTACTAGTACAGCTGCTACTACTAGTACTCCTACAACTAGTACTACTACTACTACTGTTACTACTACTATTACTAACACTACAACTTCAACTGGTACTACTACCACTACTACTTCAGCTACTATTACTGTGGCAGCTGCAGTTGCTACTACAACAACAACAACAATAACAACTATTACTACTACTATTGCTGCTGTTAGTGCTGCTACTACTACCACTACTACAACTGCTACAACTACTGTGGCTACTCCTACTCCTAATAATAAAAATACTACTCCTACTGCTACAACAACTACTACTAATGCTGCTGCTGCTGCTATTACTACTAATAGTACTTCTACCACTACTCCTACTCCTACTACAACTCCTACTTCTCCTTCTACTACCGGTACTCGTACTAGTCCGACTACTTCTCCTATTACTTCTAATACTACTACAACTACTACTATTACTACTACTTTTACTTCTACTTCTAAGCCAACTCCTATAACTATTAAGACTGTTAACAATACCACAACTACTTCAACTACTACTCCTATTACTACTACTGCTACTACTGCTACTACTACTACTACTATTACTAGTAGTCCTATTACTACTACTAGTACTACTAATACAACTACTACTACTCAAACTACAACTACTACTACTCAAACTACAACTACTACTCCAATTACTACTATTACTACTACTACTACTTATACTATAATTACTAGTACCACTCATACTATTAATTCTACTTCTACTACTGCTACAATAAATATTACTACTACTACTGCGAATGCCACTACTACTACGACAACAATAACTACTACTACGACTGCTTATACGACTACTACTACAACTAACACTACTACTAGTACTGATACAACCATAACTTCTCCTACCACTACTATTGCTACTCCTACTGCAACTACTCTTACTATTGCTACTACTACTACTACTACTACTACTACTACTACTACTACTACTACTACTACTACAATAATTACTCTAGCTATTGCTACATCTACTATTTCCACTCCTACTACTACTACCACTGATACTGCTACTACTACTCTACTACTACTACTAATCATACTACTACTACTCTTGCTACTAATGCAATTACAACAACAACTACTACTACTCCAACTAATGTTGCAACTGCTACCACAATTACTGCTACTCCTATTACTACTACTACTACAACTACTATTCTGATTACTACCACTACTACTGCTGTTGTTGCTGCTACTACAACAAGAACTACTATTGCTACTACTACTACTACTACAACTGCTGCGATTACTACTCCTTCTACAACTGTTATTTCTACTACAGCTGCTGCTGCTATTTCTTCTACTACTACTACAACTACTACAACTACAACTACTTCAACTACTACCACTACTACTATACTACAACTACTACTACTACTGCTGCTACTAGTATGACAACTTTTGCTACTAATAGAACTATAACTACTGCACCAACAACTACTACTAGTATGACTACTACTCCTACAATAACTCCTACAACTACATCTATTACTGCTACTATTGCAGCTACTACTACAACTGCTACTAGTGCTACTCTTACCACTACTACTACTGCTACTGCTACTACTACTACTACTGCTACTACAACTACTACTCCCACTGCACTATTGCAATAACTCCTATAGCAACTACTACTACTACAACTACTGCAACAACTACTGCCACTACAACTACTGCTACTGCCACCGCTACAACTGCAACTACACCTACAACAACTACTACTATTACAACTACTACAGCTAACGCGTCTACTATTCCAACTACTACTACTACTCAACTCCAACTCAAACTACTACATAGACTCCTACTACTACTACTAGTACCACTACTCCAACTAGTACTACCCCAACTACTACTCCCATATCGACTCCTACTTGTACTACAACTATTGCCACTACTACCACTACAACTACTACTGCTGCCGCCGCCGCCGCTGCTGCTACTACAACTACTACCGCTATTGCAACTACTACCACAACTACTGCTACTGCCGCCGCCACTAATACAACTACTACAACAACTACTGCCGCCGCCGCCGCCGCTACTGCTACTACAACTACTACCGCTATTGCAACTACTACCACAACTACTGCTACTGCCGCCGCCGCCGCTAATACAACTACTACAACAACTACTGCTACTGCAACTACTACTACTACTACCATCACCACCACCACTACTACTACAACCACTCCTACTACTACTACTCCTACTATTACTCCAACTCCTACTACAACTACTACTCCTACTACTACTACTACTACCACTACAACTACTTCTACTCCTACTACTCCTCCTACTACACACAATGCTATTACTACTACTACTACTACTACTAATACTATTACTATTACTATTACAATTACTACTACTAATGTCAGTTCTGTTACTATTACTACCACTACTACTACTTCTTCTACTACTACTCCTACTCCTACTCCAACTACTAGTACAACTACCATTACTCATACTGCAACTACAACTACTCCTACTCCGACAACTGCAACTACAACTATTACTACATCGACTACTCCAACTACTACTACTCCTAATCCTACTATTCCTACTCCAAATACAGCTGATACTACTCCTACTTCTACAACAACTACTACTACTATTACAACTAATACTAGTATTATTACTGCAACCACTACTACTATTTCTACTACTTCTCCAACTCCAACTCCTGCTACTCCTACCACTAATACTCCTACTACTACTGTTACAACTAACCATAGTACTACTAATACTATTGATGCTACTACTATTAGTACTACTGCTAATATTACCACTGCTCCTCCCTCTACTATTTCTACTGCTACTGCTGCTACTACTAATACTACCACTACTAGTACTACTACTGCTACCACTCCAACTCCAACTATTGCTACTACTACTACTACTCCCACTCCTACTCCGACTACAACTACTTCTACTCCTGCTCCTAGTGCTACTACTACTACTACTCAACTTGTACAACAGCTACTACTTGTACTTCTACTTCTAATACTACTACTATTGCCACTACTACTATTACTAATAATACAACTACTACTACAACTGCTACTACTACTACTACTACTAAAACTACTACTACTACTACTCCAACTCCTATTCCTACTCTGCAACTACTACTACTACTCCTACTCCAACTCCTACTACAACTATTGCTACTCCTACTCCTACTACTACTACAACAACAACAACTACTACTCTTCTAGTACAACTGCTACTACTAGTGCCCCTACAACTACAACTACTATGGCTACCACTACTATTACTACTAAAACTACTACAATTATGACGGTGGCTGCAGTTACTGCTACTCCAACTACTACTACTACTACTACAACTACTACTTCTCCTACTCCAACTCCTACAGCTACTACTACTCCTACTGTAGCTACTACAACCACTACTACTACTTCTACTACACTTACTGCTACTAATCCAACTCCTAATAATAGAAATACTACTAAAACTGCTACTACTACTACTATTACTGTTGTTGTTGCTTTTGTTGCAATAGCTGCTACTATTACTACTACTACTACTTCTACCACTACTCCTCCTACTACAACTCCTACTACTCCTCCTACATGTCCTACTACAACCCCTACTCCTTCTACACTATACTATCTAGATCTGTTGCTTTGCTGCTGTGCTACTTCTACTCCCCCTTTATTACTATTAATACTACTACTACTACTACGACCACTAATCCTACTGCTAGTACTACTACTACTACTTCTACTACTACTACTACTAACACTACTACTACTATTGCTACTAGAACAACTACTATTCTTGCTATTCCTAGTAGTACTACTTGTACTACTACTACTACTACTACAAATACTGCTACTACCACTACTACTACTCCTACTGCAACCACTACTACTC
>RXID01015213.1:0-10000 GCA_005019695.1 Trichopus zeylanicus subsp. travancoricus
GTGGTGGTGGTGGTGGTGGTGGCGGTGGTGGTGGTGGTGTTGTTTTAGTTGTTGTTGTACTAGTAGTATAGCAACAATAGTAGTAGTAGTAGCAATAGTAGTGGTAGTAGCAGTAGTAGCAGTTGTAGTAGTAGCAGTAGCAGCTGTAGTAGTACTAGTAGTAGTAGTTGTAGTGTTGTTGTTATTGTTGTCGTAGTAGTAGTAGTAGTAGTAGCAATAGCAGCCGCAACAATACTAGTAGTGGTAGTAGTAGTATTAGTCATGGTCATAGTTGTAGGAGTAGAAGTAGTTGTAGTAGTAATAGTAGTAGAAATAGAAGTAGTAGTTGTAATAATTGTAGTACTAGCAATAGTAGTTGTCGTAGTAGTAGTAGTAGTCATAGTAGTAGTAGTAGTTGTTGTTGTGGTAGTAGTAGTACTAGTTGTTGTAGTAGTTGTAGTAGTTGAAGTAGTTGTCGTAGTAGTGGAAGTAGTAGTAGTTGTTGTAGTAGCAGAAGAAGTAGTATTGGTAGTAGTAGTAGTAGTAGTAGTAGTAGTAGTAGTAGTAGTAGTAGTAGTAGAAATAGTTGTTGTTGTTGTTGTTGTTCTTAGCGTTGATCTTAGCGTTGTTCTTGTTGTACTAGTCAGATGTAGAAGCAACAGCAGCAGCAGTAGTAGTAGCAATAGTAGTTGTAGTAGTAGCAGCAGTAGTAGTATTAGTAGCAGTAGTTATAGCAGTTGTTGTTGTTGTTGTCATAGTAGTAGTAGTAGTAGCGTAGCAACAGCAACAGTACTAGTAGTGGTAGTAGTAGTAGTAGTCATGGTCGTAGTTGTAGTAGGAGTAGTAATAATTATAGTACTAGCAGTAGTAGTTATCATAGTAGAAGTAGTAGTCATAGTACTAGTAGTTGTTGTTATTGTGATAGTAGTAGTAGTAGTGGTTGTAGTTGTAGTAGTAGAAGTAGTTGTAGTAGTGGTGTTGGTAGTAGTAGTTGTAGTAGTAATTGTAGTAGTAGAAGTAGTAGTAGTAGTAGTAGAAGTAGTTGTTGTTGTTGTTGGTGGTGGTGGTGTTGTTGTCGTTGTACTAGCCAACAGTAGCCACAACAGCAGTAGTAGTAGCAGTAGCAATAGTAGTTGTAGTAGCAACAGTAGCAGCGACAATGGTAGTAATAGTAGTAGTTGTAGTAGCACTTGTAGTAGTTACAACAGCAATAGAAGTAGTAGTAGCAGCAGTAGTTGTAGTAGTAGTAGTTGTTGTTGTTGTAGTAGCAGTTGTAGTTATTATAGTAGTACTAGCAGGAGTAGTAGTTGTATTAGTAGTAAGAGTAGTGGCAATAGTTGTAATTATAGTAGTAGTAGTAGAATAGTAGTACTAGTAGTAGTAGTAGAAGAAGTAGTAGTAGTAGTAGTAGCGTTAATAGTTATTATAGTTGTAGTTCTTGGAGTAGTAGTAGTACTAGCAGTAGTTGTAGTAGTAGTAGTAGTAATAGTAGTAGTAGTAATAGTAATAGCGGTTGTTGTTGTTGTTGTTGTTGTTGTTGTCGTTGTTGTAATAGTTGTAGTAGTCGCAGTTGTAGTAGTGGTAGCAATAGCAGCAGTAGTAGCAGCTGCAATTATAGTAGTAGTAGTTGTTATTCTTGTAGTAGTAGTTGTAGCGAGAGTAGTAGTTGTATTAGCAGTAGTAGTAGTTATTGTAGTAAAAGAAGTAGTAGTAGTAGTAGTAGTAGTAGTAGTAGTAGTAATAGTAGTAGTAGTAGTAGCATTAGTTGTAGCACTAGTTGTAGTGGGTGTAGCAGCAGCAATAGTAGTAGTAATAGTAGCACTATTAGCTGGAGTAGTAGCAGCAACAGTCCCAGTGGTAGTAGGAGAAGGAGGAGTAGTAGTAGTTGTAGTAGGAGAAGGAGTAGTAGTAGCAGAAGGAGTTGGAGAAGGAATAGTAGGAGTAGTAGTAGTTGTTGTTGGGGTAGTGGTAGTTGGAGTAGTTGTTGTAGTAGTAGTAGTAGTAGCGGAAGTAGTTATTGTCGTCGCAGCAGCAACAATAGTGGTAGCAGTAGTAATCGTAGTAGAGGTAGCACTAGAAGTAGTAGCTATAGTAGTAGTATTTGTAGCCGCAATAGTAGTAGCAGGTGTCGTAGTAATAGTAGTAATTGGAGTAGCAATAGTAGTTGTAGTAGTAAAAGTAGTAGCAGTAGTAGTCGCAGCAGCAGTAGTAGCAGTAGTTGTAGTAGTAATAACAGTTGTAGTAGAAGTAGCTGTAGCTGTAGTGGCTATAGCACTCGATGTCGTAGAAGTTGTTGTAGTAGCAGCAGTAGTTGTTGTAGTAGGAGTCATAGTAGAAGTAGTAGTAGGAATAGTAGTGGTGGTGGTAGTAGTAGTAGTAGCCGCAACAGTAGTAATAGTAGCAATAGTAGTAGGTGTAGTTGTGGCAGTAGTAGTAGTAATAGTAGTAGCAACAGTAGTGGTAGCAGTAGGAGAAATAGTTGTGTAGTAGTAGCAGTTGCAGCAGTAGCAGCAGCAATAGTAGCAATAGGAGTAGTGGTTGCAGAAGGAGTAGTAGTAATCGTATTAGTAGTAGTGTTACAGTAGTATTAGTAATAGTAGTAATAGTAGTAGTAGTAGTAGTAGAAGAAGAAGTAGTAGTATTAGTTGCAGCAGTAGTAGCTGTAGTAGTAGTAGTAGTGTTAATAGTAGTGGCAGTAGTAGAAGTAGTATTATTGGTAGTAGTTGTTGTAAGAGTTGTAGTAGTAGGAGTATTTGTAGTAGTTGGAGTAGTAGTAGTAATAGTAGCAATAGTAGTAGTGGCTGCGAAAGTTGTTGTTATCGTCGTAGTAGCAGTAGTAGTGGTAGCGGTAGTAATCCTAGTAGAAGTAGTAGTAGTAGTAGTAGTATTTATTGTCGTAGTATTAATAGTAATATTATTAGTTGTAGTAGTAGTAATAGTAGCAGAATTTGTAGTTGTAGTAGTAGCAGCAGCTATAATGGTAGCAGTTGTAGTAGCACTAGCCGTAGTAGTAGCAGTAGTAGTAGCAGTAGCTACAAGAGTAGTTGTTGTTGTAGTAGTAGTAGTAGTAGAAGTTGTGGTAGTAGTAGTAGTAGCAGTAGCAATAAAAGCTGTACCAGTAACAGCAGTAGTAGCAACAGCAGTAGTAGCCGTAGCTGCATCAGTAGTAGTAGTAGTAGTAGAAGCAGTAGTAGTAGCGAAAGTAGCAGAAGTAATAGAAGTTGAAGCAGTAGTCGTAGCAGTTGTAGCAATAGTAGTTTTAGTGGCAGTAGAATCAGTAGTTGTAGCAGTAGTGGTGGTAGTAGCAGTTGTATTAGCCCTAGAACTAGTTGTAGTTGCAGTAGAAGCAATAATAGTAGTAGTAGAAGTAGCAACTATACTACTAGTAGCAGTAGTAGTAGAATGAGTAGTAGTAGTACTAGTAGCCGAAGTAGATGTAGTAGTAGTAGTAGTAGTAGGAGAAGTAGTAGCATCAGCAGTAGTAGCATTAGTAGTAATAGTAGTAGTTGGAGATAGAGTTGGAGTAGTAGTCATAGTAGTATTTGTAACAGTAGAAGTAGTAGCAAACGTAGTATCGGTAGTACTAGTAGTGCTAGTACGTAGTCGCAAAAGAAGTAGAGTTGTAGTAGTAGTATTAATAAGAGTAGTAGTTGCAGTAGTAGCAGTAGTAGTTGCAGCGGTAGCAGTAGCAAAAGCAGTAGGAATAGTTCTAGTAGTGGTTGTAGTAGAAGCAAAAGTAGTTTTAGCAGTACGGTAGCAAAAATAGTAGCAGTAGCAGTAGTGACAGTAGTAGTTATAGTAGTAATACTAGTAGTAGTAGTAGTAGCTATAGTTGTAGTTGCAAAAGTAGTAGTAGTAGTAGTTGTTGTAGTAGAAATAGCAGTAGTACTAGTAGCAGAAGTAGTAGCAGCAGTAGTAGTAGTACTAGTAGTAGGAGCAACATTAGTAGAGGTAGTAGTGGTGGCAATAACAACAACTGCAGTAGTAGTAGTAGTATAAGTGGTTGTAGTGTTAGTAGCCACAGTAGTACCAGTAGTAGTGGTAGTAGGAGTAGTAGTAGTGTTAGAAGTAGCAATAGCGGTTGTAATAGCAGTTGTAATAAGAGTAGTAGTAGCAGTAGTAGAAGTAGTAGTGGTAGCAGCAGTAGTTGTAGTAGTAGCAGTAGTAGTAGTAGCAGAAGTAGTACCAATTGTACCAGTAGTGGTAGAAGTAGAAGCAATAGTCGTAGTAATGGCAGTAGTAGAAGTAGCTGTAGCAGCAGTAGTAGTAGTACTAGCAACAGCAACAATAGCAGCAGAAGCAGTGGAAGCAGCAAAAAGAGTAGTTGTAGTAGTAGCAGTAAAACTAGCAACAGTAGTAATATTAGTAGTAGCAGCAGTGGTAGTAGTACTCGTTGTTGCAGTAGTGGTAGCAGTAGCAGCAACAATAGTAGTAGTAGTAGTAGTAGCAACCGCAGCAGTAGTAGTAGTAGGAGTAGGAGTAGGTGTAGTAGTTATAGCAGTAGTAGTTGTTGTTGTTGGAGTACAGTTGCGGAAGGAGTAGTTCTTGTAGTAGTTGTCGTAGAAGCAGTAATAGTTGCATTAGTAGTTGTAGTAGTTGTAGCTGTAGTAGTAGTAGTTGCAACAGTAGCAGCAGCAGTAGTAGCAATAGGAGTAGCAGTTGTAGAAGTAGTAGTAGTAGTAGTAGTTTTATAGTAGTATTAGTAGCAGTAGTAGTAGTGGTAGTAGTAGAAGTAGAAGTTGTAGTAGTAGTTGTAGCACTAACAGTAGTAGTGGTAATAGTACTATTAGTAGTGGTTGTTATTGTTGTAGAAGTAGTATTAGTAGTAGTAGAAGGAGTATTAATATTAGAAGCAACAGTAGCAGCAGAAGTAGTAGTAGTAGCAATAGTAGTGGTGGTAGTAGTAATACTAGTTGTTGTTGTAGTAGGAGTAGTGAGAGTTGGAGTGATAGTAGCAGAAGGATTTGGAATACGAGTAGTAGTAGCAAAAGTAGTAGTTGTAGGAGTTGTTGAAGTAGGAGTACTAGTAGTAGTGGGAGTAGTAGTAGAAGTAATAATAGCAATAGTAGCAGTAGTAGTAGCAAAAGTAGTTGTAGTCATTGTAGCAACAATAGTAGTGGTAGTAGTAGCAATTGTGGTAGCAACAGTAGTAGTAGCAGCAGTAGTGGTAGCAATTATAGCGGTACAAGTAGCAGTAGTAGTAGAAATAGTAGCAGTAATAGTAGAAGTGGTAGAGGTAGTAGCAGTCGTAGTAGTCGTAGAAGTAGTGGTCATAGTAGCAGTAGTAGTAGCAATAGCAGTAGTAGCAGTAGCAATAGCAGCAATAGTAGCAGTGGTAGCAGTAACAGTAGTAGCAGTAGCAGTAGTAGTTGGATTAGAAGCTGTAGTAGTAGCAGAAGTAGCAATAGTAGTAGTAGTAGAAGCTGTAGTCGTAGCAGTTGTAGTAGAAGTAGTAGTAGCAGTAGTAGTTGTAGTAGCTGTAGAAGTAGTAGTAGTAGTAGTAGTGGTAGTAGCAATTGTATTCATCGTAATACTAGTGGTAGTTGTAATAGAAGAATTATTAGTAGTAGAAAAAGTAGTAACTGTAGTACTAGTAGTAGCAGCAATTGAAGCAGCAACAACAGTAGTAGTAGCAGTAGGAGAAGTGGTAGTTGCAGTAGTAGTAGCAGTAGTAGTGGTAGTAGCAGTAACAGCAGTCGTAGTAGAAGTAGTAGTATTTGTAACAATAGTAGTAGTATCAATCGCAGTAGTAGTTACAGTAACAGTCATAGTCATAATCGCTACAGCAGTAGTCACAGTAGTAGTAGTAATAGTAGAAATAATAGTAGTAGTAATAGCAGAAGTAGAAATAGTGGTAGCAGTAGTTATGGAAGCAAAAGTGGACGTAGTAGTACAAGTGTTGTTATAGGAGTTTTTGGGGCAATACAGGTAGTACTAGCTGCAGCAACAGCAGTAGTAGTTGTAGCAGTAGCAGCCAAAGTAGCAGTAGTTGTAGCAGCAGTATGAGTAGTAGTAGTAGTAGTAGCAGTAGACGAAAAAATAGTAGTAGCAGCAGCATTAGTATTCGTAGAAATAGTAGTAGTAGCAATCATAGTAGTAGTAGTTGTTGTTGAAGTATTAGTAGTTGTAGTAGTAGTTGTTGTAGTAGTACGAGTAGTAGTAGTAGTAGTAGTTGCTGTAGTAGTAGGACTGCTAGTAGAAGCAGTTGTACTAGTAACATTGTTGTACTTATAGTAGTAGTAGTTGGAGTAGGAGTAGTAGTAGTTGTAGTAAGAGTAGGAGGAGTAGTAGTAGTAGTCGCAGTAGTAGGAGTATGACTAGGAGTAGTATCAGCGACAGTAGGAGTAGTAGCACCAGTAGTTGTAGTAGTACGTGTAGTAGTAGTAGCAGTAGTAGGTGTATGAGTATTAGCAACATCAGCAGTAGTAGTAGTAGCAGCAACTGCAGAAGTGGTAGCAGTTCTAATAGAAGTAGTAGTAGCAGCAGCAATTGTAGTAGCAGTAGTAGTAGTAGGAGTACTAGAAGTTGCAGTTGTACGAGCAGAGTTCTTGTAGTAGCAGTAGTAGTGGTAGGAGCAGGAGTAGTGGTTGTTGTAGTAGTAGGAGTAGGTGTAGTAGTAGTAGTAGCAGTAGTAGGAGTACGAGTAGGAGTTGTTGCTGCAATAGTAGCAGTAGCAGTATTAGTGCCAGAAGTGATAGTATGAGTGGTAGTAGCAATTGTAGTAGTAGTAGTAGTAGTAGTAGCAACAGCTGGAGGAATAGCAGAAGTAGTAGTAGTAGCATTAGAAGTGATAGTATGAGTAGTAGTAGTAGTAGTAGCAGTAGTAGTAGGAGTAGTAGTAGCAGTAGTCATAGTAGCAGTAGTAGTCGTAGTAGCAGCAGAAGTATTAGTATTACCATTTGCGGTAGAAGTGGACGTAGCAGTAGTAGCATCACTTGTAGTAGCAGAAGTAGAAGTAGCAGTGATAATAGTAGTAATAGAAGTAGTAGCAGCAGCAGCAGAAGTAGCAGTAGTAGAAGCTGTAGTAGTAGTAGTAGTAGTAGTAGGAGGAGAAGTAGTAGTAGTAGTCGTAGTAGCAATAGTAGTAGTAGTGTAGTAGTAGTAGTCGTAGTAGTAGTAGCAATAGTAGTAGTAATAGGAATAGTAGTGGTAGCAATAGTAGTAGTTGTAGTAGTATTGTAGTAGTAGTGTAATAGTAGCAGCAGCAGTAGTAGTAGTAGTAGAGGTTATAGCAGCAGCAGTAGTTGTAGTAGTAGCAATAGTAGTAGTAGTCGTAATTATAGTAGTAGCAATAGGAGTAGTAGTAGTTGTTGTCGTTGTAGCAGTAATAGTTGTTGTAACAGCACCAGCAGCAGCAGTAGTAGCAGAAGTAGTAGCAGTAAAAGGAGAAGTAGTCTTCGTAGCAGATGTCATTGCAGCAGCAGTAGTAGTAGTACCGGGAGTAATAGTAATTGTAGTGGTGGTAGTAGTAGTAGTTGTAGATGTAGTAGTACTGTAATAATAGTAGCAGTAGTAGTAGTAGAATTAATAGTAGTAGTAGTACTAGAAGTAATAGTACTAGTAGGAGTAGCAGCAGCAGTAGAAGTCGTAGTATCAGCAGTAGTAGTAAGTGCAGTAGCAGTAGCTGTAGTAGAAGTACTGGTAGTAGTTGTAGTAGTTGTAGTACTAGTAGTAGTAGCAATAGTAGTAGCAGTAGTAGTCATAGTCGTAGTAGTAATTGTAGCAGTAGTAGTAGTTGTTGTTGTCGTTATTGTTGTGGTAGGAGTAGCAGTAGTAGTCATAGTAGTTGTAGCAGTAGTAATATTAGTAGTAGCAGTAGTAGTAGCAGTCTCAATAGTAGTAGTAATAGCAGCAGCAGTAGTAGTAGTAGAAGTTGTAGTAGTAGTAGTAATAGTAGGAGTAGTAGTAGTAGTAGTAGTAGCAGTTGTAGTATTTGAAGTAGTAGTAGCAGTAGTAGTCGCTGTAGTAGTGGTAATAGTTGTGCCAATAGTTGTAGTTATTGTGGTAATAGTATTAGTAGTAGGAGTAGTTGTTGTAGAAGTAGTAGTAGTAGTAGTAGTATATTAGTAGTAGTGGTAGTAGTAGTATTAGTAGCAGCAGACGAAGCAATAGTAGTTGTAGTTGTACTAGTAGTTGTAGTAGTAGTGGCAGTAGTAGCAATAATAGGAGTTGTAGTCGTAGTAGTAGTGTAGTACTAGTGTAGTAGTTGTAGAGGTAGTACCTGTAGTAGTAGTAGTAGTAGTCATAGCAGTTATAGTACCAGTAGTAGTAGTCATTTTAGCAGTAGCAGTAAGAGCAGTAGTAGTAGTAGCAACAATAGTATTAGTAGTAGTTGTTGTTATCGTTGTAGTAGTCGGATAGCAGTAGTAGTAGGAGTAGTAGTGGTAGAGGTAGTAGTAGTAGGAGGAGTAGTAATTGTAGTAGTGGTAGCAGTAGCAGTAGCTGTAGTAATAGTAGTAGTTGTAGGAGTAGTAGCAGAAGTAGAAGCTGCAGTAGTAGTTGCAATAGCAGTAGTAGCAGCAGTAGCTATAGAAATAGTAGTAGTGGTGGTAGTAGTAGAAGTAGTAGTAGTAGTAGTAGTAGTAGTAGTAGTAGTAGAAGCAGCAAAAAGGGAAGTAGCAGTAGCAGTTGAAGTTGTAGCAATAGCAGTAGTACTACCAGCAGTAGCTGTAGTAGTAGTAGTAGTAGTAGTAGCAGTAGCAACAGGACTAGTAGTATTAGTAGCAATAGGTGTAGTTGTAGTAATAGTAGCGTTAGTAGTAGTAGCAGTAGCAGCAGTAGTAGTAGCAGCAGCAGCAGCAGCAGCAGTAGTAGTAGTAGTAGTGTTAGTAGTAGTAATAGTAGTAGTAGTAGTAGCAGTAGCAACAAGAAAAGTAATAGTAGTAGCAGCAGCAGTAGTAGTAGCAATAGTGTTAGTAGTAGTAGTAATACTAGTAGTAGTAACAATAATAATAGTAGTAATAGCTGTAGTAGTAGTAGTAGTAATTGTAATAATTATGGCCGCTGTCATAGCAGTGCTAGCTATAGTTGCAGTAGTAGAAGAAGTAGTAGTAGTAGCAGTTATAGATGTAGTTGCAGAAGTAGTAGTCGTGGTGGTAGTAGTATTAACTGTAATACTAGTAGTAGCCGCACTAGTATTAGTAGGAGTAGCTATTGTTGTAGTAACAGAAGCAGTAGTAGTAGGAAAGTAGTAGTAGCAGTGGTAGTAGTAATAGTATTAATAGTAGTAGTAGGTGTGGTAGTAGCAGTGGTAGTAGTAGCAATATTTGTACTAAGAGTTGGAGTAGTAGTTGTAGTCGCTATAGAAGTAGTAGTAGTAGCAGTAGGTGTAGGAGTCGGAGTAGTAGTAGGAGTAGTAGAATGAGTTGGTGTAGGAGTAGTAGTTGTTGTTGTTGTGTTAGTAGTAGTAGTAGTAGTAGTAGTTCGATTTGAAGTAGTAGCAGCAGTAGCAGTAGTAAGAGTAGTAATAGTAGTAGTAGCAGAAGTAATGGCAGTAGCTGTTGTAACAGTAGTAGTAATAGTAGTAGTAGGAGGAGGAGTGTTTCGAGTAGCAGTATATGTAGTAATGGTTGTAGTATTAGTAATAGTAGTAGCAGTAGTAGTAATAGTAGGAGTAGTAGCAGTAGTAGTAGTAGCAGTAGTTGCAGTAGTAGAAGTAGCGGTAGTAGTAGTAGTAGTAGTAGTAGTAGCTGCAACTATAGTGATAGAAGTAGTTGTAGTTGTAATAGTCTTGGTAGCAGCAATAGTAGTAGAAACAATAAAGTAGTAGTTGTATTCGTAGTAGTAGTAGTAGTAGTAGCAATTGTAATAGTAGCAGTAGTAGCAGCAGCAGCAGCAGTAGTAGTAGTAGTGGTTGTAGTTGTACGACATGTAGTACTAAGACTACTAGTAGTAGTATAGTCGTAGTAGTAGGAGTTACAGTAGAAGTAGTACCAACATCAGCAACAATAGCAAAAGCAGAAGTTGTAGTAGCTACAACAGCAAAAACAAGATTAGGAGTAGCAGCAGTAGGAGCGGGAGT